>WNWK01017551.1:0-42194 GCA_009830355.1 Cherax destructor | reverse complement strand
CAGTAGTTTGCCAACTCCAAGGCAGTTACGACCTCGACAATATAAAATATTACATCCTACCTAATAAATATAGCTAAGTTAAATAATAGTCTAATAATAGTATAAACGAATTAACGATTTAGCTATTATCGAGAATATCAGCAATATAAAATTATAGAAAATGGGAAAAATACATATACATTGAGGCCCAAATTTTGGGGGGGAATGTAGTGATACACCATACTGTCACCATCATCACTGTAGTGATACACCATACTGTCACCATCATCACTGTGTGATACACCATACTGTCACTATCATCACTGTAGTGATACACCATACTATCACCATCATCACTGTAGTGATCACCATACTGTCACCATCATCACTGTAGTGATACACCATACTGTCACCATTATCACTGTAGTGATAAACCCTACTGTCACCATCCACTGTGTGATACACCATACTATCACCATCATCACTGTAGTGATACACCATACTGTCACCATCACTACTATAGTGATACACCATACTGTCACCATCACTACTATAGTGATACACCATTCTGTCACTATCACTACTGTAGTGAAACACCATACTGTCACCATCACTACTGTAGTGATACACCATACTGTCACCATCACCACTGTAGTGATACACCATACTGTCACCATCACTACTGTAGTGATACACAATACTTTCAGCATCACTACTGTAGTGATACACTATACAGTCACCATCACTACTGTAGTGACACACCATACTGTCACCATCACTACTGTAGTGATACACCATACTGTCACCATCACTACTGTAGTGATACACCATACTGTCACCATCACCACCATGGTTATCATCATAATATCAGTGTTGACAGTGTTGTCAGGGTGGACAGTGTTGTCAGGGTGGACAGTGTTGTCGGTGTGGACAGTGTTGTCAATTTGGAAAGTGTTGCCAAGGTGAATTTTGTTGTCAGGGCGGACAGAGTTGTCAAGGTGGATAGTGTTGTCAGGGTGGACGGTGTTGTCAATGTGGATAGTGTTTTCAGGAAACACATTGTTGTCAGTGTTGTATGCGTGTATTATGTTTTTTGCGTGGATAATGTTGTCAGTGTGGATGGGTTTGATTGCGGTGACAGTGTTGTCAGCGTGGATAGTGTTATCGGGGTGGACAGTGTTGTCAGGGTGGACAGTGTTGTCTAGGTAAATAGTGTTGTCAAGGTTGGACAGTGTTATCTGGGATGATAGAGTTGTCAGTGAGGACAGTGTTGTCAGTATGCACAATGTTGTAAGGGAGGACAGTGTTGTCAGTATGCACAATGTTGTAAGGGAGGACAGTGTTGTCAGTATGCACAATGTTGTAAGGGAGGACAGTGTTGTCAGGATGCACAATGGGTTCAGGGAGGACAGTGTTGTCAATGTCAGCAGTGTTCTCAGAGTTGACAGTGTTGTCAGGAAGGAAAGTGTTGTCAGGGAGGACATTGCTGTCAGTATGAACAGTGTTGTCAGGGTGGACAGTGTTGTCAGCGTTGACAGTGTTGTCAGCGTGTACAGTGTTGTCAGCGTGGAGAGTGTAGTCAGCATGAACAGTGTTGTCAGTGTGGACAGTGTTGTCAGCGTTGACCGTGTTGTCAGCGTGTACAGTGTTGTCAGTGTGGACAGTGTTGTCAACGTGGACAGTGTTGTCAGGTGGACAGTGTTTCAGGGAAGACAGTGTTGTCAACGTGGACAGTGTTGTCAACGTGGACAGTGTTGTCACTGTGGACAGTGTTGTCATTGTGGACAGTGTTGTCACTGTGGACAGTGTTGTCACTGTGGACAGTGTTGTCACTGTGGACAGTGTTGTCACTGTGGACAGTGTTGTCACTGTGGACAGTGTTGTCACTGTGGACAGTGTTGTCACTGTGGACAGTGTTGTCACTGTGGACAGTGTTGTCACTGTGGACAGTGTTGACAGAATGTAGAGTGTTGGCAGGGTGGACAGTGTTGTCAGTGTGGATAGTGTTGTCAGTATTGATAGAGTTTTCAGGGTGGACAGTGTTGTCAAGGTGGACAGTGTTGTCTCGGTAGAGAGTGTTGTCAGGGGGAAGGTGTTGATGCTGTGGACGGTGTTGTCATGGAGGACAGTGGTGTTGTCAGCGTGAACAGTATTGTTAGAGTGGTCAGTGTTGTCAGTGTGGACAGTGTTGTCCGAGAGGATATTGTTGTCAGGGTGGATAGTGTTGGCAGTGTGGACATTGTTGTCGGAGGGGATAGTTGAATTGGTCCCGAGATATAGGATCAAAGGGCAAGGGAGAAGGTAAATGAACAGGTTTATCTGGATGGACCCTAGGTCGGTCACCTAGTCCAGCCATGCCAATAGAGCCTAGATCTGGTCTAGTATAAGAAGAGACAGGTGTAGCATAAACAGTACTAGTATGAGGCTGCGTCATACTTCCAGCTACACTCTGTACTAATGTCTGAGGCAGACAGTAGGGAGTGAGAGAAAATTGAGCCGTAACACTAGGCTCAGAAACCTCTGTCTGAGTTGCTCTCACTTCTACGTCATCAAGTAGCGACATACTTCCTAATTGTGACACTAAGCTCTCTGATTCTGAATCAGAACTCTTTGTATTATCAGGAAACAACAGATCTTTAATTAATGCTCTGACTGTTACTGCGGTGTAACTACGGTTGTACGTCACACCCAGATACTTGGCTACCTGCCAACAAGTCTGAAGTTTTAAAGTACGTAACTTAGACAAAGTCAGAGTATCAATTAACTTTTTCACCTTATCATACATCACGAAAATAAGTACAATATGAGAGAGTGATTATGGGAAGCTAGAATCCTAATGTAAGAATTTACTTTACAATTTATACCAGTGTTGGTTGTCTTAGAGCCAGAGCTCATTAACAGTATTTCCATCTCCTTGGATCAAGAGACTCGGGCAGGTACATACATCCTCTATGATGTTGTACAAGACCAAACTCCTAGTCTTCAGATTAAGAAATTACTCAAAGTGTTTGACTGTTACGATCAGGGCTTCATCTATGAGCCTGTTTTGGCCCCCTCGTAACAACATGTCAACTCAGGCTCTATTCTAATTGTTCTTTAGAAAATAGCCACCTTTTATTTATAATGGGATTATTAGATTGATCCAACTTAGTAAAAGTCATGCCCTTTAATACATACGTAAATACTTAGAGTATGTTACAAAGTTCTCTTTCAGTGTAAAACAAAGATACACTATAAAAATGTAGCAACTGATATAGTCTCAATAACGACACCGGTATATTAGATATCAGTCGAGACTAAGTAATATTACTTGAGTTGGGAATTTGTATTAAGGCTGAGAGCCTGGATCAACTCATGAGAGAGTATATGATCGTCAAGAGAGAGAGAGCGAATCTACTCCCAACCAGGAGAGGGTGTGTGAACCTACTGCCTTGACAGATATACTAGTCAAGGATGCATCATCATCTCCAACCTGGTCAAGTTTGGTGACAGGCTTAGACAGTAAGCCTCAACATCATGGAAAATTTTGAACAATGGTATAACGTTGAAACACTGACAACGGACCGCTATCCACCACATCTTGTTAAACTCTCAGTGCAGAAACGGCAGAAGCTCCAAGCGTCAGACTCAGGATTAACATTGCTGAGTCTTGCTAGCATCAGACGAATAACGTCGCCTAGTCAACACCAGCATTTTCCTCTCATGCACTGAAGTGAGAGGGTCCGGTAGTGGGAGCTCACCACACTGCTCCAAGACCGGAAAAGAAGTCAAGAGGCGGTGACACGTCAGACTACCTCATGAAGTTCTTTTCAATAATAATTTTCTAAATAGCAACCGTTTGCTAAACACTAAAAGTTGACACTACCAGATACATGATGAACATATAAATAACACTAGATCAGTCAAAACACTTTACCAGTGAAGACTGAAGTCGGCGAGAGACAGCTTGACACAGTAGATACACCATGAACATATAATTAACAAATGTTCAATCAAAACACTCAATGAAACGAAGTTGGTGAGAGACAGCTTGATACAGTAGACACATCATGAACATATAATTAAATCAGTCAAAACACTCCACTGAAGTCGGCGAGAAACAGTCAGGGAGTTTTGAACAGTTGACTAACCATCAACTGCCGAAGCCTTTTATACAAACGGGCCACAAACTGTGGGCCAGACACTGTTGAACAGTGGCGTACGTGGCAACCAAGAACACGGCGCCAACACAGCGATGAACACAGACGAGGGTGATGAAGCACTAATAGAAGTTGAACCCAGGTGGGGGCAGCGTTGCCTTTCACACATACGCGCCTTACCTTAATCTTCTGAAACCTTTTACGTACATGCAGCATACAGCCATTTTCTGCTCAGAGACTCGCCAATATACCAATCTGGCGGAAGTACCAGCAGACCTCTGCTCAGGGACTAGTTTGTCAGGCTAGTATGTCAGAAGGGCGCTGACTTATACTCATGACACTGCTCCACCAGTGTCATCCGCACCAGACTTGCTTGCTTTGCAGAACAGTCAATCAAGTTCTGTTCAAATACTCACCAGTTTAGTGGAAACATAAGCATACGTCTGCTCAGAGACTAGTTTGTCAGACTAGTATGTCAGACGGATGCAAACTTCTACGCAGGGACTAGCTTATTAAACAGGGGCTAGTGTGTCAAAAGTATACCAACTTTTGCTCAGGGACTAGCTTGTAATATAGAGGCTAGTGTGTCAGAAGTATATGCCGACTCCTGCTCAGGGACTAACTTGTACTATAGAGGCTAGTGTCAGAAGTGTACTAACTTCTGCTCAGGGACTAGCTTGTAATATAGAGGCTAGTGTGTCAGAAGTATATGCCGACTCCTGCTCAGGGACTAGTTTGTCAGGCTAGTATGTCAGGGGGCGAAGGCAGGTTCCTGCTCAGGGACTAGTTTGTACTATAGAGGCTAGTGTGTCAGAAGTATACCAACTTCTGCTCAGGGACTAGCTTGTAGCATAGAGACTATATGGCTAGAAAACCGTAGCTCTTCAAAGCATGTCTTAAGGTTCAGACCAACCGCTTCTCTAAGCGTCCTCATAACTGAGCCACAACACAACTTGCTGGAGCAACGACTCAGACAATAACAGAGACAGGAAAACAATCGCTGGCTCACACATGAGGAAAGCAATACGAGAACACATGTCGCTTGTCATAAGTTCCTTTGACAAGTCAGACTCAACCAGTGACTTTTCTGGCAACCATCCTGTCAAGAGCACTTGTTAATATCTTTTTGACAGTAGTTAGACATCCTTTACTACTTCCTTTAGGAAAATTCTTTTGAAGAATTCTATATAGTATCACCCGTGACTAACATGTGACTTGTGTCACCCCGACTTCTCTGTCCAAGAGTACCTCTTACAGTTTTTTCCTCACCTCCACTGAACACTCGTTCAGGAGGACCAGAGGTGATAATCTCACACCGCACATTGCTTCCATAAAAGCTTGAACAAATATGAGCTTTGCTTCTCATATTAGCTTTTAATGTCTGCAAGACAGACAATAAGAATAGTACTACAAAGATTTCTATATGCAGAAATCGCAGAGGCACCAACATTAACAGCTAGAACAGTAGCTGAACCAACAATGCCAACAGCAAGGCTGCAGAACCGATTAATGAAGTCCACATTAATCTGCAGTGAACATTAAGGAACTTTAGAGTAGGTTCTGTTCCAAAATGTCATCCCTTAACTTGTATCCTTTCAACACACGGTACCAACTAGAATGATATGCTTTGTCCCAGGACAACAGTGACTCACAAAATGACAAAGGTTCTTGGTCCCAAAACTAACGGCGAAAACAACAGCACCAACCGTGCTAACTCCCGTCGTGTGGATGCTCAGGACCCTGGGTTACAGGTACGAGACCCTGGGCTTACAGGTACTAAGAGGAATGTCCAACAACAGAGAGGGAGACAAATCAATCACCAGTGCTCCAACCGTATAGGGAGACACCTACCAAGAACTCGCCAAAGTCAATCCTTTCACTCTGCCCAATAATGGTGTCGCCAATACCAAAAGCAAAAGGGTGAGAGACATAGTTACTTATACCCTGTGGTTGCTTATCATCTGGGTGAGTGGTAAGCGAGAGCCAAACATCAATAGCCATCATTGTCGGGAGACAAACACAAGTTAGGAACTTCCCATTCTAGAGACTTCTCTGTACAGACTGTCAAATATAAAGTTGAGACCTAGCTCCCCTATCTGATGGTTTAGAACTTCTGCGAGAAGGTGTACTTGAGCCTCAGATGATCCTGACATTATGAAAATAAGTTCATAACTAAACTGATTATATTGCTCCAGAAAATCCAGATCATCTCTCCTTTTACCTTGGATCAAACCTCCCGGACAGAGGCCCCCATTTGTTACGATCAGGGCTTCATCTATGAGCCTGTTTTGGCCCCCTCGTAACAACATGTCAACTCAGGCTCTATTCTAATTGTTCTTTAGAAAATAGCCACCTTTTATTTATAATGGGATTATTAGATTGATCCAACTTAGTAAAAGTCATGCCCTTTAATACATACGTAAATACTTAGAGTATGTTACAAAGTTCTCTTTCAGTGTAAAACAAAGATACACTATAAAAATGTAGCAACTGATATAGTCTCAATAACGACACCGGTATATTAGATATCAGTCGAGACTAAGTAATATTACTTGAGTTGGGAATTTGTATTAAGGCTGAGAGCCTGGATCAACTCATGAGAGAGTATATGATCGTCAAGAGAGAGAGCGAATCTACTCCCAACCAGGAGAGGGTGTGTGAACCTACTGCCTTGACAGATATACTAGTCAAGGATGCATCATCATCTCCAACCTGGTCAAGTTTGGTGACCGGCTTAGACAGTAAGCCTCAACATCATGGAAAATTTTGAACAATGGTATAACGTTGAAACACTGACAACGGACCGCTATCCACCACATCTTGTTAAACTCTCAGTGCAGAAACGGCAGAAGCTCCAAGCGTCAGACTCAGGATTAACATTGCTGAGTCTTGCTAGCATCAGACGAATAACGTCGCCTAGTCAACACCAGCATTTTCCTCTCATGCACTGAAGTGAGAGGGTCCGGTACTGGGAGCTCACCACACTGCTCCAAGACCGGAAAAGAAGTCAAGAGGCGGTGACATTGACCATAGTTACTAGTATGGCAAACTGGACAATTCCTCCAACACCTTTGATCAAGAACATCCCGGACAGGCACCCATTTGTTACAAAATGACACGATATCTATTACCAATAGACATCTCCAGCGAACACTAGAAAGGATAGCCCTTCTAGCATCCAGCCTGTTACTGGGCTTTTGCAACAAAGTCAGTATCCTGGTTCAGTTATCCGACATATTATATATCTTAAGAGGATTGCAACTGATAGGGTACTAACCAAACAGATATTTAAAAGGTTTATTATCAAAGTGAGAAAATCTAGGGTAGCAAAGTAAATCAAATATAAAGATATTAATTAAGATATCAATTAGGAGGTTAATTAGGAGGGTAGCTCCTACACTGCTCTCATATACAATAAGTCTGTGCTGAGGGCACATATATATAGATGACTCAGAAGTACCATCAGGTACAATGTCAGTAATTACAATAATATATACAAATAAGAATAAATGTGTGTATGAGTGTGCTCCCGGTAACTCTAAGACTCGACTCAACCAGTGTACGACAGAACAACTCTAAAGCTAGCTGCATTAACAAACTGACAATCAGAACAGCTTGATTGTCCAGAAAAATGACCAATTCGCAGAACAGCACTATAACAGGCAACAGCAACACAGCGTCAGGAACAAGGAGATAGAAAATCGACCCTAACTGGGGACCATCAGTAGATCCTCCAAAACAGTCACAAAACTCCCTTTCTACTGAAGCTAGGTTCAGCATAAACAATCCCAAACTGTGGCAGTGCACAGATGCCTTATCGAATTAGGTCCAGAGCTATAGCTTGAGACCTGAGTTTTATCAGAGTGTCAATGTGACACACAACCAAGAACAACGTCGAAAATCACTGTCTAGTCTATTCTCTGTGAACAGAGTTACACAGAGTTCTGAGAAGTATGATTCGCCTCACCAACGAATGCATACTCTACCCAACAGAGTCTAATGTCGAGAAAACAAGTAGAAATGGAGTGAGGAGTTGACTCGACGAAAGTCAGCAGGCCAGAGAGAGAGAGGGAAGAGGAACAACCACCCAGCTCAGGTGTGTTCAGCGACTGACTCCTCCCAGCAACTAGACGCCGGCAGCATAACAGTAGTTTGCCAACTCCAAGGCAGTTACGACACTCTCGACAATATAAAATATTACATCCTACCTAATAAATATAGCTAAGTTAAATAATAGTCTAATAATAGTATAAAGCAAGATATTAACGATTTAGCTATTATCGAGAATATCAGCAATATAAAATTATAGAAAATGGAAATATACATCATATACATTGAGGCCCAATTCTGGGGGCGCAATAGTAGTGATACACCATACTGTCACCATCATCACTGTAGTGATACACCATACTGTCACCATCATCACTGTAGTGATACACCATACTGTCACTATCATCACTGTAGTGATACACCATACTATCACCATCATCACTGTAGTGATACACCATACTGTCACCATCATCACTGTAGTGATACACCATACTGTCACCATTATCACTGTAGTGATACACCATACTGTCACCATCACTACTGTAGTGATACACCATACTATCACCATCATCACTGTAGTGATACACCATACTGTCACCATCACTACTATAGTGATACACCATACTGTCACCATCACTACTATAGTGATACACCATTCTGTCACTATCACTACTGTAGTGAAACACCATACTGTCACCATCACTACTGTAGTGATACACCATACTGTCACCATCACTACTGTAGTGATACACAATACTTTCAGCATCACTACTGTAGTGATACACTATACAGTCACCATCACTACTGTAGTGATACACTATACTGTCACCATCACTACTGTAGTGATACACCATTCTGTCACCATCACTACTGTAGTGACACACCATACTGTCACCATCACTACTGTAGTGATACACCATACTGTCACCATCACTACTGTAGTGATACACCATACTGTCACCATCACCACCATGTTTATCATCATAATATCAGTGTTGACAGTGTTGTCAGGGTGGACAGTGTTGTCAGGGTGGACAGTGTTGTCGGTGTGGACAGTGTTGTCAATTTGGAAAGTGTTGCCAAGGTGAATTTTGTTGTCAGGGCGGACAGAGTTGTCAAGGTGGATAGTGTTGTCAGGTGGACGGTGTTGTCAATGTGATAGTGTTTCAGAAACACATTGTTGGCAGTGTTGTATGCGTGTATTATGTTTTCTGCGTGGATAATGTTGTCAGTGTGGATGGGTTTGACAGCGGTGGCAGTGTTGTCAGCGTGGATAGTGTTATCGGGGTGAACAGTGTTGTCAGGGTGGACAGTGTTGTCAAGGTAAATAGTGTTGTCAAGGTTGGACAGTGTTATCTGGGATGATAGAGTTGTCAGTGAGGACAGTGTTTTCAGTATGCACAATGTTGTAAGGAGGACAGTGTTGTCAGTATGCACAATGTTGTAAGGAGGACAGTGTTGTCAGTATGCACAATGTTGTAAGGAGGACAGTGTTGTCAGGATGCACAATGGGTTCAGGGAGGACAGTGTTGTCAATGTCAGCAGTGTTTTCAGAGTTGACAGTGTTGTCAGGAAGGAAAGTGTTGTCAGGGAGGACATTGCTGTCAGTATGAACAGTGTTGTCAGGGTGGACAGTGTTGTCAGCGTTGACAGTGTTGTCAGCGTGTACAGTGTTGTCAGCGTGGAGAGTGTAGTCAGCATGAACAGTGTTGTCAGTGTGGACAGTGTTGTCAGCGTTGACCGTGTTGTCAGCGTGTACAGTGTTGTCAGTGTGGACAGTGTTGTCAACGTGGACAGTGTTGTCAGGTGGACAGTGTTTCAGGGAAGACAGTGTTGTCAACGTGGACAGTGTTGTCAACGTGGACAGTGTTGTCACTGTGGACAGTGTTGTCATTGTGGACAGTGTTGTCACTGTGGACAGTGTTGTCACTGTGGACAGTGTTGTCACTGTGGACAGTGTTGTCACTGTGGACAGTGTTGTCAATGTGGACAGTGTTGTCACTGTGGACAGTGTTGACAGAATGTAGTGTTGGCAGGGTGGACAGTGTTGTCAGTGTGGATAGTGTTGTCAGTATTGATAGAGTTTTCAGGGTGGACAGTGTTGTCAAGGTGGACAGTGTTGTCTCGGTAGAGAGTGTTGTCAGGGGGAAGGTGTTGATGCTGTGGACGGTGTTGTCATGGAGGACAGTGGTGTTGTCAGCGTGAACAGTATTGTTAGAGTGGTCAGTGTTGTCAGTGTGGACAGTGTTGTCCGAGAGGATATTGTTGTCAGGGTGGATAGTGTTGGCAGTGTGGACATTGTTGTCGGAGGGGATAGTGAAGTCAGGATGGACAGTGTTGTCATGGTGGACATTGTTGTCAGGGGTGATAGTGTTGTCAGGAGGAAGAGTATTGTAAGGAGGCCAGTGTTGTCAGGGTGGACAGTTTTGTTAAGGTGGATAGTGTTGTCAGGAAATACATTGTTGTCACTGTTGGCAGTGTTGTATGCGTGTATAATGTTGTCTGCGTGGACAATGTTGTCAGTGTGGATGGGTTTGACAGTGGTGAAAATGTTGTCAGCGTGAATAGTGTTTCGGGGTGGACAGTGTTGTCAGGGTGGACAGTGTTGTCAGAGAGCACAGTGTTTTCAGGAATGATGGTGTTCTCAGTAGGACAGTGTTGTCAGGATGCACAATGTTGCCAGGGTATACAGTGTTGTCAGGATGCACAATGTTCCCAGGGAGGACAGTATTGTCAAAGTCAGCAGTGTTATCAGGAAGGACAGTGTTGTCAGGTTGGACAGAGTTGTCAGGGTGGACAGTGTTGTCAGGGTGGACAGAGTAATCAGGAAAGGCAGTGTTGTCAGGGTGGAGAGAGTAGTCAGGAAGGGCAGTGTTGTCAGGAAGGACAGTGCTGTCAGGGTGGACAGTGTTGTCAGGGTGGACAGTGTTGTCAGGATGGAAAGAGTTGTTAGGTAATACAGTGTTGTCAGTTTGGAAAGAGTTGTTAGTGTTGACTGTGTTGAATTTGTTCATAGTGTTGTCATTGTGGACAGAGTTGTCACTGTGGACAGTGTTGTCAGGATGGAAATTGTCAGGGGGATATTGTAGTCAGGGTGGACAGTGTTTTCAGTGTGGGCAGTGTTGTCAGGGTGGATAGTATTGTCAGCGTGGACAGTGTTGTCTGTGGATACAGTGTTGCAGGATCGACAATGTTGTCAGCGTGAATATTGTTGTCAGGGTGGACAGTGTTGTCAGGGTGGACATTGTTGTCAGGGAGGATAGTGATGTCAGGGTAGACAGTGTTGTCAGCTTCGATAGTGTTACCCAGGGTGGACAGTGTTGTCAGGGTGGAGAGTGTTGTCAGGGTGGACAGTGTTATCAGGGTAGACAGTGTTGTCAGTGTGGACAGTGTTGTCAGGGTAGAGAGTGGTATCAGGGTGGAAAGTGTTATCTGGGTGCACAGTGTTTTCAGGGAGGAGAGTGTTGTCATGGTGGACAGTGTTGTCAGGATGAACAATGTTGCCAAGGAGAATATTTTGTCAGGGTGGAAAGTATTATCAGTTCGGAGTGTTGTCAGGGTGGACGTTGTTGTCAGGAAAGACAGTGTTGTCATAATGAAGTGTTGCCAAGGAGAACAGTGTTGTCAGTGTGGACATTGTTGTCATAGTGGACAGTGTTGTCAGGGAAGAGTGTTGCCAGGGTGGATAGAGTTGTCAGAGTGGACAGTGTTGTAAGGGTGGGATAATGTCAGGGTGGATAGTGTTGTCAGGGTGGACAGTGTTGTCAGGGAGGACCGTGTTGTCAGTGTAGATAGTGTTGTCAGTGTATACATTACACAACTAGCATTATTACACACAGTAAGACACAGTACACGACTAGCATCATCACACACAGTAAGATACAGTACACAAATAGCACCATCACACACACACACACACACACACACCCGAGGAGTCACAGGATCGTTTGCGCTCGCGAATGTTTAGTAATTTTCTTGCCTACCAAGGCCATTATCAGGATTGCCGGAAGTTGACAGTGTCAGTGAACAACCTGAGCAGTGATACATGACCTGACCACAATCAGAAAAAGGAGGTGAAGGTCATAGTTACATAAAATAATTTGAATTCAGTGCCACGAAAGAGGGGAAGTCGGTAGGCCGAGTGAGAGGCAGGCAGTGTTGCCACATCCCAATACCAAAACTCAGAATAAGTGTGACCAAGCCAGGGAGTTAATGAGATAAGGATAGTCGAGTTAGTGCCAAGGGTATACAGAAAATATAGTTACGAAGAAACAGAAGAGGAAGCAGGAGCCATTCGTGAAGCCAAATCGCAAAGCATCGTGCATCATCGTGGATGAGGGTGCCAGACGTCAGCTTCAGCAGAGTAAAGTACAGAGCCTAGTTGTGGTTGTATGGGGACTGGGCTGAGTCCGGCCCTGAATTACTGATAGCTGGGGGTCAATAATCCCTGCTCCGGAGAGCTGACTATCATCCTAGGGTATTTAACACTTAATAGTAAGAAACAAATGTGGAGGTATAAGTAGGACAACAAGGCAGAGTGCACGCGCAGGCGCTAAGATCACTAGAATACTCTTGACAGTGTTTATTCAATAAGTAGGCAAAGTATACAGATATACACGAGTACAGTGATAGGCTATCATACGGCAGCATACGTGTAGGGAGCCTAGGATAACCCAGAAGGCCGTCAGAGTGAAATATTTTAATTAAATCACTGCAGTGAGGACAGGCGTACACACACACTCAGGCCTACAGCAGCCTGACCACTAACCACTTCTCTCCCACCTCCCAACCTTCCTACACACACACACACACACATGCTAACACACACACACACACAGGTCGTGTCAGGGACACGACCAGAGAGAAGGAGAAGATGAACCAGCAAGACTGGACCTTGTATTCACCCTGAACAGCTCAGATATTGAAGACATAACGCACGAGAGCCCCTGGGAGCCAGTGACTATATGTGCTTAGCTTTGAGTACATTGTAGAGCTACAGATGGAGAGGGAAAACAGTACCGATAGAGACAAATTAGACTTTAAAAGGAAACTACACGGGCATGAGGATTTTCCTGCAGGACGTTCAGTGGGAAAGGAAATGGAAGGACTGACAATAAATGAAATGATGGAATTCGTAGGGGCAAAGTGCAAGGAGGCAGAGGAACGGTTTATACCCAGAGGCAAAGAATTAAATGGGAAGGCCAGAAAGAGCCCCTGGTTTACCCAAGGTGCAGGGAGGCAAAGACTCAGAGTATCAGAGAATGGAAACGGTACAGAAGGCAAAGAACCAAGTAAACAAAGAGATTAGTAGAAGAGCTAGAAAGCAGTATGCACAAGTACGGAGGAAGGCCCAGAAACAGTACGAAAATGACATAGCATCGAAGTTAAGTCTGACCCGAAACTGATGTACAGTCACATCAGAAGGAAGACACAGTCAAGGACCAGGTGATAAGGCTGAGGAGAGAAGATGGGGAACTCACAAGTAATGATCAAGAGGTATGTGAGGAGCTCAACTTGAGGTTTAAGGAAGTATTCACAATGGAGGAAGGAAGGCAGCTGGGTAGACAGGACGTGGTTCGTCACCAACAAGGGATGTACCAAGTGCTAGAGGGCATACACACAACTGAGGAGGAAGTGAAGCAGTTACTCAGTGACCTCAATACCTCAAAGGCGATGGGTCCGGACAATATCTCCCCGTGGGTTCTTCGGGAAGGAGCTGAGGTACTGAGTGTGCCACTTACCATAATATTCAACACATCCCTTGAAACTGGGCAGCTACCTGAGGTATGGAAGAAGGCCAATGTAGTCCCCATTTTTAAAAAAGGAGACAGAAAAGAGACACTAAACTATACACCGGTGTCACTTACATGTATAGTGTGCAAAGTCTTGGAGAAAATCATCAGGAAAAAAATGGTGGAACACCTTGAGCTGAACAGGATAATAAACACCAGACAGCACGGATTCCGGGAAGGCAAATCCTGTGTAACAAACCTCCTAGAGTTCTATGATAAAGTAACAGAGGTAAGGCAGGAGAGAGAAGGGTGGGTTGATTGCATTTTCCTGGACTGCAGGAAGGCCTTCGACACAGTTCCTCACATGAGATTAGTAAAGAAGTTGGAAGAACAAGCAGGTATAACAGGAAGGGCACTGGAATGGATCAGGGAATACCTCAAAGGGAGGCAACAACGGGTCATGGTGCGTGGTGAGGTATCACAGTAGGCGCCTGTGACGAGCGGTGTACCGCAGGGGTCAGTCCTAGGACCAGTGTTATTCCTGGTATATGTAAATGACATGACGGACGGGATAGACTCAGAAGTGTCTCTATTCGCAGATGATGTGAAAATAATGAGGAGAATCACATCGGAAGAGGACCAGGCAGGGCTGCAAACAGACCTGGACAAGCTCGACATCTAGTCTAGCAATTGGCTTCTTGAATTCAATCCCTCCAAATGCAAAGTCATGAGGATCAGAGAAGGGCAAAGAAGACCACTGTCAGAGTACAAGCTAGGCGGACAAAGGCTACAAACCTCGGCAAAGGAGAAAGACCTTGGAGTGAGTATAATGCCAAGCACGTCTCCGGAGGCACACATCAACCAGATAACTGCGGCAGCATATGGGCGACTGGCAAACCTAAGATTAGCGTTCCGTTACCTTAACAAGGAATCGTTCAAGACACTGTATACCGTGTTTGTCAGGCCCATACTAAAATATGCAGCACCAGTCTGGAACCCACACCTGGTCAAGCACGTAAAGAAACTAGAGAAAGTGCAAAGGTTTGCGACAAGGTTAGTTCCACAACTCAGGGGTCTGTCTTATGAAGAAAGATTGAGGGAAATAGGACTAACAACACTGGAGGAAAGAAGGGTCAGAGGAGACATGATAACGACGTACAAAATACTGCGGGGAATTGACAAGGTAGATAGTGACAGGATGTTTCAGAGAGGGAACACAGAAACAAGGAAGCTGAAGACTCAGATGAGTCAAAGGGATGTCAGGAAGCATTTCTTCAGCCACAGAGTAGTCAGGAAGTGGAATAGTCTAGAGAAAGATATAGTAGAGGCAGGAACCATACATAGTTTTAAGACAAGGTATGATAAAGCTCATGTAGCAGGGAGAGCAGAGACCCAGTAGCAGACAGCGAAGAGGCGGGGCCAGGAGCTGAGTCTCGACCCCTGCAACCACAATTAGGTGAGTACAATTAGGTGAGTACAGGTGAGGTATCACAGTGGGCGAAATAGGACTAACAACACTGGAGGAAAGAAGGGTCAGAGGAGACATGATAACGACATACAAAATACTGCGGGGAATTGACAAGGTAGACAGTGACAGGATGTTCCAGAGAGGGAACACAGAAACAAGGGGACACAACTGGAAGCTGAAGACTCAGATGAGTCAAAGGGATGTTAGGAAGCATTTCTTCAACCACAGAGTAGTCAGGAAGTGGAATAGTCTAGAGAAAGATATAGTGGAGGCAGGAACCATACATAGTTTTAAGACAAGGTATGATAAAGCTCATGGAGCAGGGAGAGCAGAGACCCAGTAGCAGACAGCAAAGAGGCGGGGCTAGGAGCTGAGTCTCGACCCCTGCAACCACAATTAGGTGCGTACAATTAGGTGAGTACACACTCACACACACACAATACATACACAGAGAACCCAGGACTTAGAGGGACTTGTATTATTGCACACACACACATACAAACACACACACACACACACACACACACAGCCTAGCTTAGTATTATTATTCGTTTATAGAATTAGTACCAGCAAAATTCTAGCATAATATTAGGATAGTAGTCCAAACTTTCTGAAAATCTATCTCCCCTCACTCTCTCCCTCCCTTTCTCCCTCACACACACACCCTCCCTCTTTCTCTCTCTCTATACCTCCCTCTCCCCCCTATCTCCCTCCCTTTCTCCCTCACACACACACCCTCCCTCTTTCTCTCCCCTCTCTATACCTCCCTTTCCCCCTCTATCTCCCCTCTCTATACCTCCCTCTCCCCCTCTATCTCCCCCCTTATCCCTCTACCTACCTCTCTCTCTCCCTCTCCCTACCTCTCTCTCTCACTCCCCCTCTCCCTCCCTCTCCCTCTATCTCTCTCTCCCTCCATCTCTCTCCCTCCCTCTACCTCCCTCTCTCTCCCTCTACCTATCTCTCTCTCTATCTCTCTACCTCCCTCTCTCCCTCTCTCTATCTCTCTATCCACCCTCTTCCACACTTCCTCTAAGCTATCTCTCTCCCCCTCACCCCCTTGCCTATCCTTTCTCCTTTCTCACTCACCCCCTTCCCTATCCCTCTTCTTTCTCCCTTCTTCTGATACTCTCAATACATCCACAAGGGCACACCGTGGGAATATGGGCAGCTCAGGGAGAGGGGTGTCAACAAGGAGGATGATGGCTGATCTGGGAAGGCCACAGTGGGAGGAGGAAATCATCAAAAGGGAAAAGGAATGGGAGAGGAAGATATTGGTGATCATCGAGGAGGAACTCAATAAAAGGGAAAAGGAATGGGAGAGGAAGATATTGGTGATCAGCGAGAGAATGGAGAAGAGGATAGCTGAAGAGAGTAGAAAATGGGAAATGCAAGTCAAAAAAGCAGAAGCCAAGATCCAGATCTTAGAAGTGAAGCTGCAGGGACTGGCACAGAATAGAGACAAAAGTACCTGGCCAGAAACGGCGCTCGGAGCTTGTGCACCAGACACAGCAAAAGGGAATGAGGAGAAAAAAAGGAGAACTCTTGTATGCACAGGCACTGGCAGACACACGTGGGGCCCGAAGCAAGACGAGCAGGATACTAACAACACACGAGAGGGATATAGAAGAAGCAGTGACAAGAAGAGCACCACAGTAACAACGAATGAGAGCACAGTAACAACACATGAGAGGTTAGACAAAGCAGCAGACACACTAAACACGGAGACCCCAGCAACACACTGCAGCGGACAGGGACGTATGAGCAGGCCGGACACAAAAAGGAACATGGGGGATACAACCATGACAGCACCAGGAGAGGCTAATGCATCTCTAACGAGGCAATGGGAGACACAGTGGGAGGAGGAAAGGGAGAAGTCGATCTTTATCTATGGCCTGAAGGAAGTCGAAGGGGACACCCACGACAGAAGAAAACAGGAGGAGAAAGAAAGGATCGAAGGTATCATGCTAGCAATAGGGGGAGACACGTCCCAAGTGACAAATTTTTGGAGAATCGGGTGGTACACAAGGGGAAGAACTCGACCTCTCAAGGTAATCTTCAAGGCAGAATCAGCCCGCACCCCGATCCTGCAAGAGAAAGCATGGCTGAGGACGAATCAGGGGTACCGGAATGTATACCTAGATCGGGACAGAACGCAGGAAAAAAGGGAGGCTAGGAAGGAGAAGATAAGAAGGCTAAGAGAGGAGAGAGAGGAGACAGCGAGATATGGAGGACACCAAGTTCAAGCAGGACAAACACACACACTGGAAGTACCCACAGCGGGCCTCAAATCACAAAAACCCCACGACAACCATACACTTTAACACCACACACACTCATCAGTCCCCCTGTCCCCACCCCAGCAACCCAAAATGCACCATCACAGCTACCCCCCACCCCCACCACAAACTCCAACCCACCAACCCATACCCCAACCATACAATCCCCCCACCCATGCTGCAACCTCCTATGGGCACCCTGCCCACACACCCCCAACCCACCAAGATCTCCACAGGGCCACAGTATTGGAAACAATGTTGAAGGTTTGGTACACAAACGTGGATGGAATTACGAATAAGTATGAAGAGTGGAATGAAAGAATAGGTGAGGTGTCCCCAGACATCATAGCTGTCACAGAAACTAAACTAAATGAGACAGTAACAGATGCAATCTTCCCACAGAGATATCAGATCCTGAGGAAAGATAGAAAGAGCAGGGGGGGAGGAGGGGTCGCACTGCTTGTAAGGAACCATTAGAGATTCGAGGAAATGGAAGGAATGGAAGTGTATAGAGAAAGGGACTTCATAGTAGGTACCATCCAGTCTGGGGAGCACAAGATAGTCATTGCAGTGATGAATAACCCACCACAGAACTGCAGGAGGCCAGGTGAGGAATATGATGAGAACAACAGAGCGATGGTGGACACTCTGGCAGAGGTGGCAAGAAAAGCGCACATGAGCAGAGCGAAGCTACTGGTCATGGGCGATTTCAACCACAGGGAGATCGACTGGGAGAACCAAGAACCACGTGGGGTTCCAGAAACTTGGAGAGCCAAGATGATGGCCGTGGTACTGGAAAACCTGATGCACCAACATATCAGGGACACGACCAGAGTGAGAGGAGAAGATGAACCAGCAAGACTGGAACTTGTATTCACCTTGAACAGCTCAGATATTGAAGACATAACACACGAGAACCCCCTGGGCGCCAATGACCATATGGCGCTAAGCTTTGAGTACATTGTAGAGCTACAGTTGGAGAGGGAAAACTGTACCGAAAGAAACAAACCAGACTTTAAAAGAGGAAACTACACGGGCATGAGAAATTTCCTGCAGGAGGTTCAGTGGGAAAGGGAAATGGAAGGACAGACAATAAATGAAATGATGGAATACGTAGGGGCAAAGTGCAAGGAGGCAGAGGAACGGTTTATATCCAGAGGAAAGAGATTAAACAGGAAGGCCAGAAAGAGCCCCTGGTTTACCCAAAGGTGCAGGGAGGCAAAGACTCAAAGTATCAGAGAATGGAAAAGGTACAGAAGGCAAAGAACCCAAGTAAACAAAGAGAATAGTAGAAGAGCTAGAAACGAGTATGCACAGGTACGGAGGGAGGCCCAGAAACAGTACGAAAACGACATAGCATCGAAAGTTAAGTCCGACACGAAACTGATGTACAGTCACATCTGAAGGAAAACAACAGTCAAGGACCAGGTGATAAGGTTGAGGAGAGAAGATGGGGAACTCACAAGTAACGATCAAGAGGTATGTGAGGAGCGCAACTTGAGGTTTAAGGAAGTATTCACAGTGGAGGAAGGAAGGCAGCTGGGTAGACAGGACGGGGTGTGTCACCAACAAATGATGTATCAAGTGCTGGAGGGCATACACACAACTGAGGAGGAGGTGAAGCAGTTACTCAGTGACCTTGATACCTCAAAGGCGATGGGTCCGGACAATATCTCCCCGTGGGTTCTTCAGGAAGGAGCTGAGGTACTGAGTGTTCCTCTTACCATTATATTCAACACATTCCTTGAAACTGGGCAGCTACCTGAGGTATGGAAGAAGGCCAATGTAGTCCCCATCTTTAAAAAAGGAGACAGAAAAGAGGCACTAAACTATAGACCGGTGTCACTTACATGTATAGTGTGCAAAGTCCTGGAGAAAATCATCAGGAAAAGAATGGTGGAGCACTTCGAGCTGAACAAGATAATAAACACCAGTCAGCACGGATTTCGGGAAGGCAAATCCTGTGTAACAAACCTAGAGTTCTATGATAAAGTAACAGAGGTAAGGCAAGAGAGAGAAGGGTGGGTTGATTGCATTTTCCTGGACTGCAGGAAGGCCTTCGACACAGTTCCTCACATGAGATTAGTAAAGAAGTTGGAAGAACAAGCATGTATAACAGGAAGGGCACTGGAATGGATCAGGGAATACCTCACAGGGAGGCAGCAACGGGTCATGGTGCGTGATGAGGTATCACAGTGGGCGCCTGTGACGAGCGGTGTACTGCAGTTGTCAGTCCTAGGACCAGTGTTATTCTTGGTATATGTAAATGACATGATGGACGGGATAGACTCAGAAGTGTCTCTGTTCGCAGATGATGTGAAATTAATGAGGAGAATCACAACGGAAGAGGACCAAGCAGGACTTCAAACAGACCTGGACAAGCTTGACATCTGGTCTAGCAACTGGCTTCTCGAATTCAATCCCACCAAATGCAAAGTCATGAAGATCGGAGAAGGGCAAAGAAGACCGCTGACAGAGTAAAGGCTAGGCGGACACAGGCTACAAACCTCGGCAAAGGAGAAAGACCTTGGGGTGAGTATAACGCCAAGCACGTCTCCGGAGGCACACATCAACCAGATAACTGCGGCAGCATATGGGCGACTGGCAAACCTAAGGTTAGCGTTCCATTACCTTAACAAGGAATCGTTCAAGACACTGTACACGGTGTACGTCAGGCCCATACTAGAATATGCAGCACCAGTCTGGAACCCACACCTGGTCAAGCACGTAAAGAAACTAGAGAAAGTGAAAAGGTTTGCGACAAGGTTAGTTCCACAACTCAGGTGTCTGTCCTTTGAAGAAAGGTTGAGGGAAATAGGACTAACAACACTGGAGGAAAGAAGGATCAGAGGAGACATGATAACGACATACAAAATACTGCGGGGAATCGACAAGGTAGACAGTGACAGGATATTCCAGAGAGGGAACACAGAAACAAGGGGACACAACTGGAAGCTGAAGACTCAGATGAGTCAAATGGATGTTAGGAAGCATTTCTTCAGCCACAGAGTAGTCAGGAAGTGGAGTAGTTTAGAGAAAGATATAGTGAAGGCAGGAACCATACATAGTTTTAAGACAAGGTATGATAAAGCTCATGGAGCAGGGTGAGCAGAGACCTAGTAGCGGACAGCGAAGAGGCGGGGCCAGGAGCTGAGTCTCGACCCCTGCAACTACAATTAGGTGAGTACACACAGTACGACACAGTACACAACTAGCATCATCACACACAGTAAGACACAGTACACAACTAGCATCATCACACACAGTAAGACACAGTACACAACTAGAATCATCACACACAGTAAGACACAGTACATAAGTAGCATCATCACACACACACAGTAAGACACAGTACATAAGTAGCATCATCACACACAGTAAGACACAGTACACAAGTAGCATCATCACACACAGTAAGACACAGTTCACAACTAGCATCATCACACACAAAGTAAACAATGTAACACTTACTGAGGCTTATAAGTCGATGTAGTGTGGATGTGACAGTGTGGTGTAGTTGTGGCAGGAGACAGCCAGCATGGTGGTCACTCACTACAGCCAGCTGGAGGTACCGCAGCTTGTGACACTGTTGCAGCAGCCTGATTCCTCCACCAGTAAGACAACCCCAGAACACCTTCAGGTGACTCCTGTACCAGGATAAAACACTGATGAACACCTCACTCTTACTGACTCACCACCTACACTGTATATTACACCAAGTGGTAGTGAACAATGTTACACTGTATATTACACCAAGTGCTGGTGAACAATGTTACACTGTACATTATGTCAGTAAAGTTACTGAATCCCTTTGTAATATTCTTGTGTAGTATACCATAGTACCAGCTATATTATAGTTAGGATCTCTAGCTAGCTGTGACGTCACGAGCCCTTCATGTGATTCAGCAGCCAGAGAGATCTCCCTCACATTGTCGACAGGCATAGAACTGAACAGGTAGGCTGGACTATCTTTCCCTCACAGACTGTCGATATATAGTTACGAACCACCTTGTGTGTTTCACTACAACCGTCCATATCTCCAAAGTACCCACACAACAAATGGTGACAGCGGTGAGCCCGTAATTCTGATGATGGTATACGGAGATAATCTTCTATGAGCCGGCGGACATTTTGTGTGCCCAAGCGGAGAGGCCTAGAGAGAGACGCCAGCTACCAACCCGCATACTACGCCCAGTTAGTACATCTCCAGCCTGGCTACACAGCTTCTGGTTAGTTCCTACATGTGTATTTGCTATTTTGCCAACCTTCAAGGAATAGATCCGGGTTTTGCAAATTAAACCAAGCCAGATAAGCTAGTCTGTGTGGGAAATGCCTCAGCCCTAAGTCATCCACCCTGCCTAAGCCCTAAGCCATCCAGCCTGCCTAAGTGTGCTCATAGTTATAAGACTTCAAGCCATCCAAGCCTGTGTAAAAGGCTTAAGCCATCAAGACTAACCCAGCTGAGTGTGAGAATTAAGTCAAGCAAGCCACGTTGAGTTCCTGCTTTCTCCATCGCTTTGTGCTTCCAGTGCATAGCTGTTCTGAGTGCTAATACCATCCCTGTGGTATTTTGTGCTTTTTTAATCCAGCCCAGCTTAAAATCACGTGAGTAGCGTGGGCACCAGTCAGCCAGCTGCTTTGTGGGATGCCGTGAGTCATCGCACCACTCACCCAGCCAGCTAACACCCACACACACCGCCATCAACATGTGGCTTATTTCACCCTTATACTGGGTTCTATCATCATTTTTATTGGCTACAAATCGGGTCAAGATTCATGAGGTTTCTTCGTAACTGTGCGCTAATGATGCAAAGCCTAGATTTGTACTTCCTCGAGATTAAGCGCAGATTTCTTCAAGATTCTACATGGTGTATGGTGTAGGAAGACGCCAGCCCAGACCTCCTTCCACCAGCGACACCACCTCCACCAGTCTCCACTCCACCACCACCGTCCTACAGCTTAAAAACACTTTTATATATTTAGAGACATTTGCGATTGTTTGAGACATTTTCTCAGTCTATAGTGAACTTTTGTGTTATTCAGAGAATTGTGGAGAAAATTCTCCAAGAGAGGGGGGGGGGGTATCAGCCCATTCTGCTCTTTTCAAGGGCCCTCTGCCCTTAGAAAGGGCCAAACGGCGTGTCTGGCTTCCTGGTCAATGAATTGGTAACAGATGTATGGACCCAACCAAGAAGTCACGTATCCCTGACCAGTTGCAAGGAGTGTATGTTTGAGACATTTGATGAAATGTGACTCTTTGTCATAGCAGGAAAGTTAAAGGAAACTGATGTTTCCATTTCTACACTTGAACCTCCAATCATGTGCTCCAGTGATGAAAGTATTTAGAGAACACAAGCATTTGAATTGCAACTTATTGCAGCAGTTAGCAAGTGTTGAAATTAAGCTGATGTCAGCGATACCAAGCTCAACCAAGCTGCTGGGTGCAGGAGAGATCAGATTGAACTTATAAACCAACGAGAATGGTCTTATGGCACGGGAATTTAACCTAACAAAGGGACCTTCGTCGTACGTCTTTGATCCCCTAATTCAATCTCTACTAACGTCGGGAAATCGGATAAGATCTCTGTTCCAGCACGTTTAGTGATAATCATAAAATCGCAGTATATTCAGAAGTGTGCACAGCTTCTTACTACTGCAAAAAGACTGAAATTGTTGAACGTAAAGAGACAATCAAGTGTACTTTGTCTAACAAGACAGTGACTCTTCAGCAGCGTTCTTCAATCAAGACAGCGATCTCCGGGTGTGAATTAAGGGTCCAATACAAATATCCAGGTAAGTCTGCTTAAACCTAGATGTAAACCTGCTGCGCAGTTGAGAAGGCATAATTTGTTTTAGGCAGATTTATCATTCACCCGGTGATACGCGGGCGATACACCCAAAACATATGAGTATCCATCTCAGTCTTTATATAATGACTGACAATAATGGCATAGCATCGAAAGTCAAGTCTGACCCAAAACTGATGTACAGTCACATCAGAAGGAAGACAACAGTCAAGGACCAGGTGATAAGGCTGAGAAGAGAAAATGGGGAACTCACAAGTAATGATCAAGAGGTATGTGAGGAGCTCAACTCAAGGTTTAGGGAAGTATTCACAGTGGAGGAAGGAAGGCAGCTGGGTAGACAGGAAGGGGTGTGTCACCAACAAGGGATGTATCAAGTGCTGGAGGGCATACACACAACTGAGGGGAGGTTAAGCAGTTACTCATTGACCTTGATACCTCAAAGGCGATGGGCCAGGACAATATCTTCCCGTGGGTCCTTCGGGAAGGAGCTGAGATTCTGAGTGTGCCACTTACCATAATATTCAACACATCCCTTGAAACTGGGCAGCTACCTGAGATATGGAAAAAGGCCAACTATAGACCGGTGTCACTTACGTGTATAGTGTGCAAAGTCTTGGAAAAAATCATCAGGAAAAGAATGGTGGAGCATCTGGAGCAGAACAGGATAATCAACGCCAGACAGCACGGATTCAGGGAAGGCAAATCCTGTGTAACAAACCTCCTGGAGTTCTATGATAAAGTAACAGAGGTAAGGCAAGAGAGAGAAGGGTGGGTTGACTGCATTTTCCTGAACTGCAGGAAGGCCTTCGACACAGTTCCTCATATGAGATTAGTAAAGAAGTTGGGAGACCAAGCGTGTATAACAGGAAGGGCACTGGAATGGATCAGAGATTATCTCACAGGGAGGCAACAACGGGTCATTGTGCGCGATGAGGTATCACAATGGGCGCCTGTGATGAGCGGTGTACAGCAGTTGTCAGTCCTAGGACCAGTGCTATTCTTGGTATATGTGAATGACATGACAGACGGGATAGACTCAGAAGTGTCTCTGTTCACAGATGATGTGAAATTAATGAGGAGAATCGCATCGGATGAAGACCAAGCAGGACTTCAAAGAGACCTGGACAAGGTTGACATCTGGTCTAGCAACTGGCTTCTCGAATTTAACCCCACCAAATGCAAAGTCATGAAGATCGGAGAAGGGCAAAGAAGACCGCTGACAGAGTACAGGCTAGGTGGACAAAGGCTACAAATCTCACCAAAGGAGAAAGACCTTGGGGTGAGTATAACGCCAAGCACGTCTCCGGAAAGACACATCAACCAGATAACCGCGGCAGCATATGGGCAACAGGCAAACCTAAGATTAGCGTTCTGTTACCTTAACAAGGAATCGTTCAAGACACTGTACACCGTGTACGTCAGGCTCATACTAGAGTATGCAGCACCAGTCTGGAACCCACACCTGGTTAAGCATGTCAAGAAATTAGAGAAAGTGCAAAGGTTTGCGACAAGGCTAGTTCCACAACTCAGGGGACTGCTCTATGAAGAAAGGTTGAGGGAAATAGGACTAACAACACTGGAGGACAGAAGGGTTAGAGGAGACATGATAACGACATACAAAGCAGGGAGAGCAGAGACCCAGTAGCGGACAGTGTAGAGGCGGGGCCAGGAGCTGAGTCTCGACCCCTGGAACCACAATTAGGTGAGTACAAAATACTGCGGGGAATTGACAAGGTAGATAGTGACAGGATGTTCCAGAGAGGGAACACAGACACAAGGGGACACAACTGGAAGCTGAAGACTCAGATGAGTCAAAGGGATATTTGGAAGCACTTCTTCAGCCATAGAGTAGTTAGGAAGTGGAATAGTCTAGAGAACGATATAGTGGAGGCGGGAACCATACATAGTTTTAAGACAAGGTATGATAAAGCTCATGGAGCAAGGAGAGCAGAGATCCAGTAGTGGACAGTGAAGAGGCGGGTCCAGGAGCTGAGTCTCGACCTCTGCAACCACAATTAGGTGAGTACACTCCTTTGGGGCAATAATATAACATTCATGTGTGCATTTATTCTACCATACAGCCCAGAGGCGAATGTGAACGGAGGCATCAACCAATGACTTCTGAGATGGCTGGGGAGTCGTGGATGCATCAACAAGCTAAGTAGCATAATTTACAGTCCACATTTACTTGTACATTCCCCCAAAGTTTGGTCGTATTCGAACCGGGATAAAGTGGCCACATAGTTGTCCAAAGACTTATACTCCAGTGTATAAGTGTCTACAATCCAAGGTCCTTCGAGAAAAGCTGTGAAACTAGTGTTTTTACAAAATAAACCAGAATATATGAGTCGCTCCTCTCAGGCAAAGAGCATGGGAAGCTCTCGCGAATCATAGAAAACGTGAGGCGCTCACCCTACACCCAGGAAGAAAATGGTAGTCGGGTCATACTGGGGTACCAGTGGGTAGGGTACGTTTCACCCAGCAAGCTCCACTCGCGAGCAGAAATGTTGACTGAAGCAGACTGGCGCTCAGCTGGTCTTTGAATGTGTATATACACATAGTGTATATATACACACAGTGTTTATAATGTTTATAGACACAAGTTAAGAGAAGAAACTGTGTATTATGTTTGTCTCTTATATATTATAGGAAGTTATATTAAGTTTAAACTTCCATATTAACATTTGACATTTATATGTATATAAAAAATATATATGTGTGATATACATTTATGCATTTATATACAGTATAAAGTTATTAATGTGTGAAATGACGTCAGTACTGCGACACCCCGGTGGCCTAGTGGGTAAAGCTCTTGCTTCACGCACGGAGGGGCCGGGTTCAATTCCCGGTGGGGCAGAAAGATTTCGAAGTGTTTCCTTACATACACATACACACACACATATATATACAACAGGCCTAGTGTCTAATTGACATGTGCCTAGGACAAAATGGTAACTAACTAACAGTGAGACAGCAATTCAGGATATAAACACCCTTGGTGTTGGTTCGTCCATATGTACTCTGCATCCTACAAGGCCACTGACCTTGAGGTCACGGCTACTAGGTCAGTAATTTCGCTGACACAGTCGAAACAAACTCAGCTGTGAGGCTGAAGTTTTAAATACTCTAAGTGTGTTGCTAGTCATTATTGGCAAAATATCGTCATTAACCACAAAATTCAAATCCTTACAGACGAAAATTACCCAATTAGAACAATTAATTTCAGTCTGTATAGGTTTACCCCAAGACACAAATATAGACTATGATGAGTTGAAAATTAAACATGAATTACTTAACAAATGTCTGGAAATCATTAATTCAGACTATGAGATTTATGAAAGTGAATTTTTAGAATCCAACCTGTCCTGGAGTTACCTGGAGAGAGTTCCAGGGGTCAACGCCCCTGCGGCCCAGTCTGTGACCAGGCCTCATGTTGGATCAGTGGCTGATCAACAAGGTTGTTACTGCTGGCCACACACAGTCCAACGTACGAACCACAGCCTGGCTGGTCAGGCACCAACTTTAGGTGCCTGTCCAGTGCCTGCTTGAAGACAGCCAGGGGTTTATTGGTAATCCCCCTTATGTATGCTGGGAGGCAGTTGAACAGTCTTCGGCCCCTGATACTTATTGTGTTGTCTCTCAACGTGCTAGTGGCACCCCTCCTTTTCATTGGGGGGATGTTACATCATCTGCTGAGTCTTTTGCTTTCGTAGGGAGTGACACTCATGCGCAAGTATGGTACTAATCCCTATAGGATTTTCCAAATGTATATAATAATGTATCTCTCCCACCTGCATTCCAGGGAGTACAGGTTTAGGAACTTCAAGCGTTCCCAGTAATTGAGGTGGTTTATTGTAGTTATGTGTGCCGTATAGGTTCTCTGTACATTTTCTAGTTCAGCAATTTCACCTGCCTTGAAAGGTGCAGTTTGTGTGCAGCAATATTCCAGCCTAGATAGAACAAGCGACCTGAAAAGTGTCAACATGGGCTTGGCATCCCTGGTTTTGAAGGTTCTCATTATCCATCCTGTCATTTTTCTGGGAGATGCGATTGCTACAGTGTTATGGTCCTTGAAGGTGAGATCCTCTGTCATGATCACTCCCAGGTCTTTGACATTAGTTTTTTGCTCAATTGTGTGGTTGGAATTTGTTTTATACTCCGATGAGATTTTAATTTCCTCACTTTTTCCATATCAGAGTAATTGAAATTTCTCATCATTGAACTTCATATTGTTTTCTGCAGCCCATTTAATGATTTGGTTGATGTCTGCTTGGAGTCTTGCAGTGTCTTCAATGGTGGACACTGTCATGCAGATTCGGGTGTCATCTGCAAAGGAAGACATGGCACTGTGGCTGATATCCCTGTCTATGTCCGATATGAGGATGAGGATCAGGATGGGAGTGAGTACTGTGCCTTGTGGAACATAGCTTTTCACCATAGCTGCCTCAGACTTTACTCTGTTGACTACTACTCTTTGTGTTCTACTTGTTAGGAAATTATAGATCCATCTACCAACTTTTCCTGTTATTCCTTTATCACGCATTTTGTGTGCTATCACACCAAAGGCTTTTGCAAAGTCTGTGTATATAACATCTGCATTCTGTTTGTCTTCTAGAGCATCCAGGACCTTGTCGTAGTGGTCCAGTAGTTGGGACAGACAGGAGCGACCTGCTCTAAACCCATGCTACCCTGGGTTGTGTAATTGATGAGAATCTAGATGAGTGGTGATCTTGCTTCTTAGAACCCTTTCAAAGATTTTTATGATATGGGACGTTAGCGCTATTGGTCTGTAGTTCTTTGCTATTGCTTTACTGCCGCCTTTGTGGAGTGGGGCTATGTCTGTTGTTTTTAGTAACTGCGGGATGACCCCAGTGTCCATGCTCCCTCTCCATAGGATGTTTAAAGCACGAGATAGGGGCTTCTTGCAGTTCTTGATGAACACGGAGTTCCATGAGTCAGGGCCTGGAGCGAAGTGCATGGGCATGTCATTTATCGCCTTTTCGAAGTCATGTGTCGTCATGGTAATGTCAGATAGGCTTGTGTCTACCAGGGTCTGTGGTACTCTCATAAAAAAATCATTTAGGTCTTCAACTTTCAGTCTGGTTAGCGGCTCGCTAAAAACTGAGTCATACTGGAACTTTAGTAACTCACTTATTTCCTTGCTGTCATCTGTGTAGGACCCATCTCGTTTTTGTAGGGGCCCAATACTGGGTTTCTTTCAATTTCATTTATGGCTTTTAGTTCTTCCCGCTTTTCTTGAGTCCTGTAAGATTTCTTTAGTTTTAATTCAATGTTTGCTATTTCTCTGACCAGTGCCTCCCTAGGTATTTCAGATATATTGGCCTCTTGAAGCCGCTCTGTTATTCTTTGCCTTTGCCTGTATTGGGAGCGCCTCTCTCTTTCTAGTTTCATCTTCTCCTCCTTTTCCTTAAGGGAATTTGCCTTGAGCAAACCTCAAGTGCCACAGAGTTAATTTGTTCTAGTCATAGGTTAGGATCCGTGATGCTTAGGCTATCTTCCCAGTTTATATCATTTAGGACTTGGTTTACTTGGTCCCACCTTATGTTTTTGTTATTGAAGTTGAAATTAGAGAAGGCTCCCTCGCGACTCATCACATTTTGTCGATCTGGGGCCCTCTCATACATGTCTGAACCTCTATTATGTTGTGATCTGAGTATATCGTTTTTGATATGATGACATTTCGTATCAGATCATCATTGTTAGTGAAGATGAGGTCCAGCATATTCTCTAATCTTGTAGGCTCTACTATTTGCTGGTTTAAGGTGAATTTGGTGCAGATATTTAAAAGCTCGTGTGTGTGCGAGTTTTCATCTGAGCTGCCTCCTGGTGTTATCTCTGCTACCACATTATTTGCAATATTCCTCCATTTTAGGTGCCTTAGGTTGAAGTCCCCCAGGAGCAAGATGTTGGGGCAGGGGCTGGAAGGTTTTCCAGACAGTGGTCAATTTTCAGAAGGAATATTGTGTATTGGATACTTTTAGTGAACAACAATTAAGGTGGACAGGAATACAGGCTACCTGCCACAAAACTTTGTCACAGAGACCTACTGTAACTAGTGGTCAGACACTGTATTGTGTGGGGTTCTTTGCATAGATTTGGTAATATAATTAAAGATGAGCTTGGTTGTTGGTAGCGTTTAATGAGGTGTTAGATATATGGGAGCTGAAAGCCTATGCCTATGTCCGCCTGCTATGCCTACCCAAGTGGAACTGACTGCTGGCCCGCAAGGCACTGGGGCGTTCAAAAGGCAAGCCTATGATTGGCTAATGCCAGATCACATGGGCAGAGGTTGGTGATCACATGAACAGCAATGGCTTAGCCGTTAGAAATACAAACCGTACAGCTCAGGCATGCTACGTATGGTGTCTCGACATACAACTATACAAACTAAGGGCAACAGGCGTACGACTCTCAGCTGATTCTATACAATGTCAAAGTACACAACTGTTGAACATTATACTTCACATGGATATTATCAAGACGGAATAATCTACATTACTATATGATGCATCAAGATACATAGGAATTAATTAAATGAGCTCATACTACAAAATTATGATAAGAGAGATAAAAAAAAAATATTTGTTCGATCGAACTGTCTTCATGTGATCTACGAATTCTGAGGAAATATATTTACAAGAAGGTAGTGATTAAGAGACAAGGTAGATCTGGTGCACTCAAATCTATACTGTTAATTCTCAGAACTCGGAGAGAACGTGAACACACAAAAAAAATTTGAATAATACTAAGTAGAAATTATCTATACAGGTTATTTACATTTAACCCCCAACTCTGCTAGGGTGAGATTGATATAGGCTGTATGATTATCATCTCTGGGTGGATCAAACTCTGTTACAATAGGTAACTCAACTTCTAATTGAGGAGGATCTACACTGGTATCCACAAATGATACTTGAGGATTTCTTAACACTTGTCGTATACGTAGGGAATAACGACATTCAGGTTGATCTGACTGATCATTAGAGGTAGGGAACAGCAACAGGAAAATTATCAGATTCTGTCCCCCAGGAGCAAGATGTTGGGGGCAGGGGCTGGAAGGTTTTCCTGACAGTGGTCAATTTTCAGAAGGAATATTGTGTATTGGATACTTTTAGTGAACAACAATTAAGGTGGACAGGAATACAGGCTACCTGACGCAAAACTTTGTCACAGAGACCTACTGTAACTAGTGGTCAGACACCTGCCACACCTGCCACACCTGGTGTTGCATTACCTCAAAGGCTAACCTTGGCAATGTCTATATTTAAAGGTAACAATTATGAGGAGTTTATCAGTGGGTTTCATTCTTTAATGAATTCACGTACTGACATAGATGAGAGAGCTAAGTTCAATTATCTCAAATATCTCGTGAAAGGTGAACCCTATGAACTGATTAAATCATTTCCGGTGGTCAAAGGCAATTATCCTCTAGGACTCGTCTCACCAATTACCATAAAAGATAAAATGGTTGTACAAGATGCATGGAAGCTTAAAATAGGTTGAGATGAGAACTTGTCTCTAGAAATGAGTCAAGAATGGGATGAAATATCCAAGGAGTTTAAACAACTTCATCAAATTAAATTTCCCAGACAAATAGGTCAAGAGGGAAACAAGTACACATTACATGTGTTCTGTGATGCGTCAACCAGAGGTTATGGCGCTGTAGCTTACATGAGTAACGCTGAAGGAAGTACTTTAATTACTTCAAAGGCCAGGGTTGCACCCTTGAAGGTCAGAACAGTACCACAATTGGAACTGACAGCACTCTATGTAGGTACAAAATTAGCTGTCTATCTCAACAAAGTACTTGATCATCTCACTATTGAAAAAACTGTGATCTGGAGTGACAATGAAGCAGTTCTCCAGTGGTTAAGAAATAATAAGAGTAAGTTGGTCTATGTACAGAATAGAGTAGCAGAAATAAGAGAGATGCAGAGAGACTATGTCTTTCTCCACGTCTCTACACAAGAGAATCCAGCTGACATGTTGTCACGTGGTGTCCCACTCAAGAAATTTGTGGATAATAAATTATGGCTCCACGGACCTAATTGGCTCTCTAATGAAAATAACTGGCCACAGCAAAAAGCTTACATTATGCCAGAAGAAACAGTCTGCTTGAACACAGCAGAAATAGTCTGTTTAAATATAGCAGACACAAAAGAAATAGTCATTGATGGATCTAAATACTCATCTTTAGGTAAACTCTTAAGAGTTACAGCTCTTGTCTTTAAATTCATTAAAAGGATAAAACCTAATTATGAATTACTAGATCCCATTAAATACTGGATAAAGTTAATACAGAAAGATGTTTTCTCTACAAAGTATAGATTTCTGGAAACTCAGGATGAATCTCCAAAGAAACCTAATATGATTAATTCTTTAGGACTTTATCTCGACTCAGAAAAGATTATAAGATATCGAGGAAGAATTCATAATTCTTCACTACCTAAGGAAACAATACATCCAGTACTAATCCCCAAGGGAAAAATAAACACATAAGCAGTATAATGTGATCCTTTATTGACTCAAGGAGCACAAAAATAGTGTTAGGCTTGCCGACACTAATAATGCTCTTTTCTGTCATGTCAGAGATCACAGTCATCCTATTGATTGGTTTTCTGCTAAAACTGTCTACCCTACGTCTAACTTTCATAGTCGCCGCCTGGTTGAATCCTCCCTTATACACAACTTTCCCTGTATGAATCTTAGCACTGGCTTTGTCTCTGTTGATGCTTTCCTCTCCCATTACATTGTTAAATGCTCTAAACTTCAGAACACCCGTGACTTAACCTGATTCCTTCCCTTTCTTCTCTTCCCCCTTCTCCTTCTTTTTTCTCCTATGGGTTTTCCTTTCTTTCTTTTCTTTTGCCTTTTTTGGTCCTTCATTTTATTCGCCTTTCTTCCCTCTCGTCCCACCCTTGCGGGCCGCTAGCCTCATTGCAGTGCTCCTTCCCATATGACTGTCTCCTCTACTACTATTACTACTACTACTACTTCCACTACTTACTCCTTCATTACTCCACTCTCTTGTACCCTCCCCTGTCTGCCTGCCTACAAATACCCTTCCTCCGTCTCTGTGTGTTAGTGTGACTTTGTAAATGGTCCAAGTCGGGCCGAAACGTCGTCGTAAGCTCCTCTCTTTTTATGTGCGGGTTGTGTGTGTATTGTTCCAGTCACGGTATTGTGCCTTTTTTGTTATTTAATACCCTTGTTTCTTTTATCCAGGTAGATCTGTTTGTGACTCGATAAAGCCCACTGCGTGGGCGAAACGTTGTCAATAAAGGATCACATTATACTGCTTATGTGTTTATCTTTCCATTGTGTCGGTATGTTATACCATTTATTTCCATTGATCCCCAAGAATCATTGGCTAACAAGACTGATTATTCAGAATGCCCACAGTAACGTGTTACATGGTGGTGTAGCTGACACTCTTTGTCACATACGTCAATCCTACTGGATACCTCAAGGTCGACAAAGTGTGAAGAAACAAATAAGGGACTGTATTACTTGTCGTCATTATGATATGCGAGTATGTCAGTATCCAGGTCAACCTCCATATCCTTCTGAAAGAGTATGTCATGTCACTCCATTTGAGGTGACAGGTGTAGATTACACTGGACCAATAATTTTAACTAAAACAGTTGACAAAGTTCCTATAAAGGTGTACATCTGTTTGTTCACCTGTGCTACGACTAGAGCAGTACATCTAGAAGTAGCCACTGATATGTCTGCTGAAACCTTTATCAAATTATTTAGAAGGTTTGCAGCCAGAAGGGCATGTCCCAGCCTGATGATATCAGACAATGCAACGAATTTTGTTGCTGGTGCTGCTTACATAAACAAGATGGGTTATCTTAGGTTCTCTACACATATGCTGCTATGTATGATAATGTATGTAAATGTATTTGTGTATACCTGAATAAACTTACTTACTTACTTACAAGATTTTTGAGCAGCCAGAAGTACAACAGATGCTGAATCAATGCAATTGTCGTTGGAGATTCATTCCTCCTAAATCCCCATGGCACGGCAGATTTTACGAAAGAATGATAGGCATTGTAAAACGTTGTTTAAGGAAGACTCTTCATCGTCAGAGAATCAACTTAGAAGAATTTCGTACAGTCGTAACTGAAATAGAAAATAGAGTCAACAACAGACCTTTAACGTATGTTACCGATGATCTCATTTACTACATGACAGAAGGCTCGAACCTGTTCCTCCCATGAATGATAAAGAAATCATAGAGGATCCTACTCATTTCGAACCTGAGCAACTCAGACGTAAATTCAAACACCTTAATAAAGTGATTGAACGCTGGGAGAAAATTTGGCGAGAAGACTATCTCACCTCATTGAGAGAACACTTCTATGGAGCTGGTGTTTCAGAAAATTATAAGTCCTTAAGACCTGGTGACATAATGATTATTAACAATGATGGTCCGAGGTCCCAATGGCCTCTTGGAAAAATTGTGACCATATATCCTGATGCTAATGGAATCATCAGGACAGTTGATGTTTTGAGCAAAGGTGTAGTGAATAAGCAGACAATAGATAAATTAGTGTCATTAGAATTACACAGTGTTAAAAACAAAAATAAAATTAGTGATTCTCCAGAAACCACACAGACTAAAGCTGTTCAGAAAAGACAAACAGCAGTGATGGCGAGTGAGAAAATCAAATTAATGTTAAGCGATGAGTAGTTCACTTTCAGTGAACCTTCGCTGCCCCCCAGTGTGGAGAAAATTCTCCAAGAGAGGGGGTATCAGCCCTTTCTGCCCTTTTCAAGGGCCCTCTGCCCTTAGAAAGGGCCAGACGGCGTGTCTAGCTTCCTGGTCAACGATTGGTAGCAGATGTACAGACCCAACCAAGAAATCACGTATGCCTGACCAGTTGCAAGGAGTGTATGTTTGAGACATTTGATGAAATGTGACTCTTTGCTATAGCAGGAAAGTTAAAGGAAACTGATGTTTCCATTACTACACTTGAACCTCCAATCATGTGCTCCAGTGATGAAAGTATTTAGAGAACACAAGCATTTGAATTGCAACTTATTGCAGCAGTTAGCAAGTGTTGAAATTGAGCTGAGGTCAGCGATACCGAGCTCAACCGAGCTGCTGGGTGCAGGAGAGATCAGATTGAACTTATAAACCAACGAGAATGGTCTTACGGCACGGGGATTTAACCTAACAAAGGGACCTTCATTGTACGTCTTTGATCCCCTAATTCAATCTCTACTAACGTCGGGAAATCGGATAAGATCTCTGTTCCAGCACATTTAGTGATAATCATAAAATCGCAGTATATTCAGAAGTGTGCGCAGCTTCTTACTACTGCAAAAAGACTGAAATTGTTGAATGTAAAGAAACAATCGAGTGTACTTCGTCTAACAATGCAGTGACTCTTCAGTAGTGTTCTTCAATCAAGACAGCGATCTCCGGGTGTGAATTAAGGGTCCAATACAAATACCCAGGTAAGTCTGCTTAAACCTAGATGTAAACCTGCAGCGCAGTTGGGAAGGCATAATTTGTTTTAGGCAGATTTATCATTCACCCGGTGATACGCGGGCAATACGCCCAAAACACGTGAGTGTCCATCTCAGTCTTTATATAATGACTGACGATAATGGCATACGCTCCTTTGGGGAAATAATATAAGATTCATGTGTGCATTTATTCTACCATACAGCCCAGAGGGGAATGTGAACGGAGGCATCAACCAACGATTTCTGAGATGGCTGGGGAGTCGTGGATGCATCAACAAGCTAAGTAGCATAATTTACAGTCCACAAGTCTTGTGGGGAATGTACAAGTTCCCCCACAAGACTTGTGATTTAATTTCAGACTCAGTGTTAATAAATTCTCTGCTTGCAATATATTTTTTTTCCTAGTGTTGTCTCGGTTTATTTTTCGTGTCTCATTCTATTTACATATTGTGCTGTGTTATTATCTTCACCTGAAGTAAGTACTATTTCCACAGTGTTGTGTGCAGTATTGTGCTTAATTTAAGCCAGTCACTCCTTGTGACATATTTTCTTTTATTACCTTGTATTCCTTTATTATTGTGTGCTCTAATTAATTTAGTTATTGTGTACCATTCATTTTCATTGTATTTTCCTTGTAATTTCCTGCTAATTTTGTGTTAATACATTCAGTGTTTCTTTCCCCAGAGTCCTAAATCAGCATTTTAGCATTGTATATGATGTTTTATGTGATTATTTTATGTATTCAGTGACTAATGTGTTTAACCCTTGCAGACTAGTGTCCTATATTTTATGTGAAACCAAGAGTTTATATTTACTTCTGCTTAACGACAAATCTTTAGTTCAAGAAAATTTTATGCAATATAAGTTCCGTATACCTGTAAGTGCTCCATTGATGTTTGTTGCGTTCCTGATATCTATAAGTGTTACTTTTCATCAGTTCTGTATACACTGTATTAGCATTTTTGTCCACATTCCTGATTTTAGGTTGAACAAGTTCACTCTTAGTGTGAATAATTAAAGTAAGTGTTCTTAATGAATTGTTTTGAGTACTTGTTTTGCCTAATTGAAATTGAGAGTAAGTGTTCAAACTAGTTAATTACTTGATATTTTTACTATTCTTCTGAGCTACATTTTCCCAGTAATTGTTAATTTTTTTTTCAAGAGTGATAAATCATAACTCACTGCAATATTCTCAGTGAGGAGGAGGTGTTGATTCGCCGGGAATTCTCCTGGCCCGGGTCTATTCCATATGGCGACCCGGCTCCGGCTCCCTGTCGTGGGAGTATCAGAGACCTATGTCTCCCATGGGAGGAGGTACAAGTACCCCCTCATCGTTGGGACCAGCTGTCCCTAGGCCTAGCCACATTCCCCACCCGCACAGGGTTCGTAGGGAGAAGCTAGGCCTCTCTGGTCTGCCGTCTTCCTCGCCCCAGGGAGGCTGCTGGAAGGGGAGTCTTGCGAGCTGCAAATGGTAGCAAGCTCCAGCTTTGGCACCTACCCTGCCCTAAAAGGCTGGGCATGGTGATTCTCAGTGATCTAAGTATAGCCATTTGTGTTCTCAGTGCATAATATTTTAATTGTTATGTGCCATTTTTAGAAAATTGTTTTACCAGTCTATTTTATTTGCATAAGAATTATTGATTCTGTTTTATTATTTTTTCATTGATTTATCATCTGTCTATTAAATTTCTTTGTTGAATTGAGAGTAAAGACAACTCACCTTGCTATTAATTCAAATTAAAGTAAGATTTCCCTTGAATATCAAAGTGTTACCTTATCTTGCCAAGTAAATTTCAGTGAGTTTTCCTTGCTCTGCACTGTGTCTTGTACATTCTCATTGCTTATGCAGATTAGTTAAGCATCGTTAATCCCATTTAAGCTATATTTGTGTCGTATCTTTTCTTTTATTATTCTTTGCTTTTTGAATTCTCGTGTAAATTTTGTCTCAAGTAACTTCGGGTGATAACTTAGTGAATTCTGCCAGTCAAAGCAATACTCAATCAGTACAAAGTCCTATTGTCCCCTTACTGACTGAAAGACAGTATCTAGCTCTTGAGCACTATGTTCGTTCTCACAGCTTGCGTCCGAGAGTTGTCACAGTGCTGCTGAATGTGAAGTTCAGATTAAGTTCTTATAGATCTGTGAATTATTTATTAACATAGCTGAGCAGTCAGGCACTAGTAAAACTCACTCCTGTCTGGAATTCAGTCCCTACAATATCTTGCACGCAGGATAGTGTACAGTTATCTCGGGTTTCAGAGGAACCTCAGACAACCCTGGGTACTGAGACAACTATCCCTGCGATGGCACTTGTTCAAGTGGTAGTTCCTCCCCAGGGGACACCTTGTTGAAGAAAGACTACTTGTAATGAGTTATGCCATCTCTTGCTGATGTCTCAAACCTTTGCAGAAAGATGTTTCTGTGGCTAGTGTCTCACTAGAGTGTGTTGTCCCTTGTTCCAGATGGTTATATTATCCTAGCTGACAGTAAATCCTTGCAAGGTAAAGAGTTGTATGTAGAGCAATTATTACATGAAGTAAGAGATAGTAGATTCGTTTCTCCCTTGCTAATATTTCGTGTTATAGCGTTAACTATTTCAACCAGGGAGACTCCATCCACCCTGCCAAGCCTGTTCATTCCTTCAGTGAGAACGCACACCTAGTAGACGTGTATACCACTTAGCAATTCCACAGTCACTAGTGAATGTAGCCCTGCAGCTAGTTCATGATGCACCAGGTGTTGCACACCCTGGTATGGATTGTTCTGTGAAACAAGCCAGACTTCAATATTTTTGGCCTCGTATGGCAACTGAAATTGCTGAGTATGTTAAGAAGTGTAGTAATTGTATGCAACATAAAAGTAATGTTAATGGCCCTAATCCTATCCAGGTGTATCCCACTACTAGTGAACCATGGAAAAGAGTTGCAGTAGACTTGCTAACTAATTTTCAGTGCTCCCTCCAAGGCAATAAACATCTGTGCATCATGGTAGATCATTTCACCAGGTACTGTGAGTTAGTGCCTATTGCAGATAAGACTGCCGAGACAGTAGCCAAAGTGTTTAAAGAACGTATAATCGGTAGACATACCACCCCTGAGTCCCTAGTAACAGATAACAGAGGTGAATTCTGCAATGAGATTCTAGAAAACTTGTGTGCTTTGTACAAGATAACTAAATCAACCATTGTTCCTCACCATCCCGCCAGTAATGGTTTAGCAGAAAGAACTAATAAGAAAGTACTTGATGTGTTGAGAGCCACTATCAATCCCAATAGTGCAACCTGGGATGAAGTTATACCTGATGTTCAATGTGCGATAAATTCTGCTTACAATGCTTCTATAGGTGATAGCATTTGCCTTATGAGTTTTTATATTCTAATCTGAAACCAAATTACAATCCTGAGGATTTCATAGCAACTCGTACCAGCCAAGCTCAAAGTATTTTCAGAAGAATCCGAGAAACACTTCATAAATCAACAGCAGAATTTACAAGAGTTACTAATGCTCGTGCAAAGCAGACCAAAATTAAAGTAGATTCGAGGGTAATGCTGACTAACTTTAATAAAACATCCGCAATGACTAAGCTCGATCAAAAGTTTGTCAATCCTTATAGAGTAGTCGAACATATCAACGGCAATAAGTATAAAGTTAGAGGAATAAGTACTGGTCAATATAAAGAGTCGCTTTTGGACCATCTGAAGTTAGTATGTGATGAAGACGAGGTTCCTGACAACCAGACTATTGTGACTGACAATGACAATCCGTCTGACCCTGTACCCCCTACTTCTAGTAATCAGCCAGAGGAACAATCTGAATGTCATTACTCCTTGCGTACACAACAAGTATTGAGAAATCCTAAAGTATCATTAGTAAATTCCCATTTAGACCCTCCTCAACCTAGGAATGTCTTGTCAATTGCAAAAGATTTCGATCCACCCAGAGATGATAAACATTCTGCATATGTAAACCTTACCCTAGAAGAGTTGGGTTAAATGTACACAGCCTGTATAATTAGACGATTAAGTTAAAAGAAGTTGTCGACTGTGTGTTTTGTTATCAGCTGATCAGTATCCAGATTTTTTTTTTTTGTGTTCACGTTCCCTCCGAATTCTGAGATTTAACAGTATGATTTGTGCACGACAGGTCTGTCTTTTCTGTTAAAACTTTCTTCTTTGTAAATATATTCTTCCTCAGAATCCGTAGAGTGCATGAATACAGATCGACCGATCAATTCTATCCCTTGTATATGTACTACATGGGTGTAATGCATTACAATAAGATCCATTACATTCACATCCATTACAGTTGATTACATTAATATCCATTCAGTCGATTACATACTATTACCATTTCTGTGATTAGTTCTAAGTTATATATGTGTTAGCTATTGTATATAATCAGCCCAGAGCCACCTGCCTGTTCAGCCTATAGAGTTGTATTGTATGTCGAGACACAATACGTAACATGGCTGAGCTGTAAGTAGAGTTACTGTATCCCTTTGTAAAATACTTGTGAAGTATATCATATATATATATATATATATATATATATATATATATATATATATATATATATATATATATATATATATATATATATATATATATCATTTACTTACCTTTATTGAAGAGTTGCAGGCATCTGGAAGGTAGGGATGATGACAGGGGCAGGGAGTTAGTGGTTGGAAGGGGAATCCCCCTCCAAAAGTCATAGTACCAGCTATATTATAGTTAGGATCCGTAGCTGGCTGTGACGTCACGAGCCCCTCATGCGAGTCACCAGCCAGAGAGATCTCCCTCACTTCGTCGACAGGCATAGAACTGAACAGGTAGGCTGGGCTAAATTCCCCTCACAGACTGTCAATATACAGTTACCAACCACTGTGTGTGTTTCACTACAATAGTCAATATCTCCAAAGTACCCACACAACAATTGCACCAAGTGGTAGTGAACAATGTTACACTGTATATTACACCAAGTGGTAGTGAAGAATGATACACTGTATATTGCACCAAGTGGTAGTGAACAATTTTACACTACATTACATCAAGTGGTAATGAGCAATGATACACTGTATATTGCACCAAGTGATAGTGAAAATTGTTGCACTATATATTACACCAAATGGTAGTGAACATTGTTACACTGTATATTGCACGAAGTGGTAGTGAATAATAATAATAATAATAATAATAATAATAATATTATTATTATTATTATTATTATTATTATTATTATTATTATTCCCAGTAAAAGTGGGCCTTAGACAAGGATGTGTGATGTCACCGTGGTTGTTCAATATATTTATAGATGGGGTTGTAAGAGAAGTGAATGCGAGGGTCTTGGCAAGAGGTGTGGGGTTAAAAGATAAAGAATTAAATACAAAGTGGGAGTTGTCACAGTTGCTTTTTGCTGATGACACTGTGCTTTTGGGAGATTCTGAAGAGAAGTTGCAGAGGTTGGTGGATGAATTTGGTAGGGTGTGTAAAAGAAGAAAATTGAAAGTGAATATAGGAAAGAGTAAGGTGATGAGGAAACAAAAAGATTAGGTGACGAAAGATTGGATATCAGATTGGAGGGAGAGAGTATGGAGGAGGTGAATGTATTCAGATATTTGGGAGTGGACATGTCAGCAGATGGGTCTATGAAGGATGAGGTGAATCATAGAATTGATGAAGGAAAAAGGGTGAGTGGAGCACTTTGGAGTCTGTGGAGACAAAGAACCTTGTCCATGGAAGTAAAGAGGGGAATGTATGCGAGTATAGTTATACCAGCACTCTTATATGGGTGTGAAGCATGGGTGATGAATGTCGCAACGAGGAGAAGGCTGGAGGCAGTGGAGATGTCATGTCTGAGGTCAATGTGTGGTGTGAATATAATGCAGAGAATTCGGAGTTTGGAAATTAGGAGGAGGTGCGGGATTACCAAAACTATTATCCAGAGAGCTGAGGAGGGGTTGTTGAGGTAGTTCGGACATGTAGAGAGAATGGAACGAGACAGAATGACTTCGAGAGTGTATAAATCTGTAGTGGAGGGAAGGCAGGGTAGGGGTCGGCCTAGGAAAGGTTGGAGGGAGGGGGTAAAGGAAGTTTTGTGTGCGAGGGGCTTGGACTTCCAGCAAGCATGTGTGAGCGTATTTGATAGGAGTGAATGGAGACAAATGGTTTTTAATACTTAACGCTTGTCAGCGCACTGCGCCCCTCCATGCTTGTCGGGGCACCACGCCCCTCCATGCTTGTCGGGGCACCACGCCCCTCCATGCTTGTGGGCAGCCACAGGCGCCTGAGCAGCTCTCACTCTGAATATTAATATGGCATCCACACACAAGATTTCATGTATTGTATTTGGAATGAAACAATCATAAAAATCCTAATTTTTGGAGCAAAAAAAAAAAACACGAATTGACATCATGTCATCTTGATGACAGCAAGAACAAAAAATTTTTTTTTTTTTTATAAAAGATACTTAGAAATATGATAGAAACAAGCTGATTGCATCAACTGGTTGGAAGAATTATGCACTATTTTTCGGTAAGAAAACATTTTTTCCAAAAAGTGTACATTTTTTTCTTTCCAGGAACTTATTCGCCTCGCCCCCATCCCCCCTCCGATAAAGATAATGTTATCATATACAGTAACATTAATAATAACTCACCGAGGTTGTAGACGTTGCAGGAGGTTGTCAGAAGTGGTGGTTGTGTCAGCATGATGGTAGTGGTGGAGCAATACCAGGTGTGTACAGTGGTGGTGAGTGAGGACATCTAGCAGGTCAGGCAGGTCAGGCAGGTCAGGCAGGTCACCAGGGTCACCATGGATAATAATCTTCACCTTGCAGGAGCTGAGGTGTGGTAGGAGAGCAGCGTAGCTTCTCACACGTCCATCACGTACGTCAATTGTTTCTTCAGTAGTGAATAAGTGAGATATTTCTTTGACAATTACTGGAGACATCTTAGTGTTGTCAAGGAGGTTGAGCCACTGGTTGTGTCTCATACCAGACTCTTGTAGGATATGAACCACTTCCCGTGCAGGTGTCTCAGGTACCTGGTCGAGTACCAGGTGCAACAGCCCAGCCACATGTATCAGAACATTCTGGTACTTGTTCATGTCTACCACACATGACTTGATGCTATCTTCTAACACTCCCCTGATACTGACAGGTGAGGCAGGTGTAGCTGAGGCAGGTGTAGCTGACCTGATGTCTTCTTCTAGCACTCTCTTGATACTGACAGGTGTAAGT
>WNWK01017550.1:0-42200 GCA_009830355.1 Cherax destructor | reverse complement strand
CTTTCTTCGAAGGAAGTTTTAAGCTATGTAAATTTTAATATTCTAGCTGAATTTTTTTTTAACAATTTATGTCCATTCTGAAATTTGGAAAAGTTTTTATTTAATTGGTGGGGCCTTCCAATGATGTAAAAGCGTAAAAACCTCTGGCTTCTGTTAACCTTATATAAACCCAGTAATTATTTGCCATTACCGCTTGGCATTGCTGTCTTGGTTTAAGGGCTTTTTCCATCACCCCCAAGTCCTTCTGCAATCTGTATGGCTAAGTTCTACGTTATTTAACTTATAAGTGTTTGGGGATGGACACCCCCGAGTTTCGGAACCTTGCATTTATCTACATTGAACTGCACTGCCACTTTTCTGACCACGAATTAAGTTTGTCTAAATCTTCCTGAAGTTCTATGACATCTATGTTTGAATCAATTATCCTACCTATTTCGTGTCGTCGGCGAATTTGCTCATATCACTAGTAATTCCCTCTCAAGGCATGATATATATTATAAATAAATGGGCCTAAGACTGATCCCTGTGGAACACCACTTGTTACAAGCCCCCATTCGGATTTAACCCCATTTATGCACACTCTCTTGCTTCCTATTGGTGAGCCATGACTGATCCATGACAGCACTTCCCCAATGCCAGGCTCCCCTTTCTTTAACAGCCCCTGGTGCGGTACTTATCAAAACCTTACTAGTCTAAATAACAATATCGAATTCTTTATCGTGATCAACAGCCTCAAAAGCTTTACTGAAGAAGGTTAATAAATTAGATAGGCAGAACGGCCCCTCGTGAATCCATGCTGGTATCATTAATCAAATTATGGTTATCTAGATGGTTTCTAGTAATATCAGCTATAATTGACACTAGTAATTTGCCTACAATTGAGGTCAGGCTTATTGGGCGGTAATTTGACGGTAGTGACTTGTCCCCTGCTTTAAAAATAGGAATTACATTAGCCATCTTCCACATATCAGACACTACACCTGTTTGAAGAGATAAATTAAAAATGTTAGATAATGGTTCAGAGTTCATTTTGCATTCTTAAGAACCCTTGCAAAAGCTCATCAGGACCCAGCGATATATTTTGTTTCAGTCGGTCAGTTGTTTCATAACCATTTCACTAGTGACTGTGATATTACATAATTTATCTTCTTTGGCCTCTGTAAAAATTAATTACTGGGATATTATTAGTGTCTTCCTGTGTGAAAACCAGAGAAAATAATTTAAAAAAAGAGCACATATCATTCTCCTTATCAGTAAGATGCCCAGAGTTATTTTTAGGGGACCTATCTTATCCCTAACTTTGTTCTATAAACCTGGAAAAAACTTTTTGGGTTAGGTTTTGAATCCCTAGCAACTTTAATTTCATAGTCCCGTTTAGCTTTTTCTTATCCTTTTTAACGTCCTCTTAATGTCAGTATACTGATTTATAAGATGACCTCACCTCTTTTATGCGCCTATAAATTCCTTTCTTCTGCCCTAAAAGATACTTGAGCCCATTATTCATCCATTTTGGGTCATTTCTACCTGATCTAATTTCTTATGCGGGATAAATGTTCTTTGGGCAGCCTGTATAGTGTAGAAAACTGTCATATTGATACCTATCTTCTTCACCCCAGTCCACAGTTGATAAGTGTTATCTAAGTCCATTATAATCTGCTAAGCAAAAATCTTGGACCGTTACTGAATTATCCCTACTATCATACATCCATTCAATGCTAAAGGTAATTAATTGACTTGTGGTCGCTTGAGCCGAGTTCCTCTGTAATTTCTAAATTATTGACAAGAGTTTCCTTGCTTGCCAGAACCAAGTCAAGTAGGTTATTTCCTTGTAGATTCTGTCACAAACTGCTTCAAAAGCAATCCTGAACTACTTCTAAAAAGTCGTTAGATTCTAAATTCCCTGTCAAGAAATTCCAATTAATCTGAGAAAGTTAAAGTCCTTGTGGCCTTAACAATTTCCTCCCAAAGTAGTCTCCCTTGTTCCTATCTAAGTTTGGAGGACGGTAAATCACGCCTAAATAAATTCTTCACACCCCTCTGAAAATTCTATCAGACAGACTCTGTATGTGTTATTTCAGACTTTATACCCGTTTTTATGCAACAATTTAAATGATCACGGACATAGAGTGCAACCTCACCCCCTTCCCGATACTTATGTCTACTTGGAACAATTTAAAACCCTGAATGTGACATTCGGCAGGCATGTCCCGATTTTTCATATTAAACCATGTCTCAGTTATTGCAAAACATCAATATTACCCGTACTTGCAACTAATCTTAACTTATTCCTAGCACTACGACTATTGGTGTAATATACATATAAAGACCCTCCTTTCGCTTTACCCTTCCTGCTCATTTCTGTTTTTCCACTATACCTATTACTGTCCTTGTCACCTAGTGCCAATGGCTTTCCAATACCCACCTTATTCTGCCTATTACTAGTTCCTTTAGAATTTATAATATTACTACACTGGGACTTCACTGTTTTCCCCATAACCCATACCACTAACTTTTTCTAGTTTAAAGCCCTAACAGCTTCCTCCACTGCAGTTGCCAGTGCCCCCACCCCAGACCTAGATAAGTGAACCCCATCCCTGGCATACATGTCACTTCTGCCATAGAAGAGGTCCCAGTTGTCAATGAATGTTACTGCTTTTTCCTTACAGTATTTGTCCAGCCAGCAATTGACACCAATTGCCCTGGACAACCATTCATTTCAACTACTCTCCTTGGCAAAATACCACATATGACAGGGTTCCCACCCTTCTTCCTAATTATGTCTATTGCTGACCTAAAGCTGCTAATCAGCTCCTCACTCCTACGTCTGCCAACATCGTTGCCTCCAGCACTGAGACAGATAATAGGATTGCTCCCATTACCTCTCATGATGTCGTCCAGACAGCTAACAATATCCTTCATCCCAGCCCCAGGATAACACACCCTCTGCCTCCTATTTCTATCCTTAAGACAAAATTCCCTATCCATAAACTTAATCTGACTATCCCCAACTAAAACAATGTTCTTACCTCGACTGGCGGTGTGCATGCCGTTCTCGACGGTCTTTGTAGAGATGGTCTTCGCTGGGATGTCTTCACATTCGTCTGATAACAAGGAAAGAGAGTTGCTGGTTTTCACAGCAGTCTCCTGGACCTTCTTCAACTTCAGCTTTGTCCCTTCAGAACTGACTAGCATCCATTCGTTGGTCTGATCATCGGCGACATTGTTCCGGGATAATCCTTGCATATACCCTTCAATCGTTGAATTTCTCTTCTAGCTTCCGTTAATTCTGCCTTAAGTTGGAAATATAGCTGCTCGTAGTCGAGGGAAACTATCATCCAATCTCAGGTAGCTAAGAACAGAAGCACAGTAGAAAAGTCTCCACAGAGAGTACACCAGACACGTCCATGAGAGGTAATGGGAAGCAATCCTATTATCTGTCTCAGTGCTGGAGGCAACGATGTTGGCAGACGTAGTAGTGAGGAGCTGACTAGCAGCTATAGGTCAGCAATAGACAGAATTGAGGGTGGGAACCCTGTCATATGTGGTATTTTACCAAGGAAAGGAGTTGGAAATGAATGGTTGCCCAGGGCAATTGGTGTCAATTTTCTGGATGGACAAATACTGTAAGGAAAATGCAGTAACATTCATAGACAACTGGGACCTCTTCTATGGCAGAAATGACATGTATGACAGGGATGGATTCACTTATCTAGGTCTGGCAACTGCAGTGGAGGGAGCTGTTAGGGCTTTAAACTAGAAAAAGTTATTGGTATGGGTTATGAGGGGGAAAAAAGTGAAATCACAATGAAGTAATGTTATGAATTCTAGGAAACTAGTAACAGGCAAAATAAGGTAGATATTGGAAAGCCAGTGGCACTAGGTGACAAGGACAGCAATAGGTATAATGGAAAAACAGAAATGAGCAGAAAGAGTAAAGAGAAGGGAGGTTTTCTAAATATTGTTTATACTAATAGTCGTAGTGCGATAAATAAGATGGACGAATTGAGATTAGTTGCAAGTGCGGGTAATATTGATGTTTTTGCAATAACTGAGACATGGTTTAATATGAAAAATCGGGACTTGCCTGCCGAATGTCACATTCAGGGTTTTAAATTGTTCCAAGTAGACAGAAGTATCGGGAAGGGGGGTGGGGTGGCACTCTATGTCTGTGATCATTTAAATTGTTGCATAAAAACGGGTATAAAGTCTGAAATAATACATACAAAGTCTGTCCGGATAGAATTTTCAGAGGGGTGTGAAAAATTGATTTTAGGCGTAATATGCCGTCCTCCAAACTTAGGAAACAAGAGAGATTACTTTGGGAGGAAATTATTAAGGCCACAAGGCATGATAACGTTGTAATTGGAATTTCTTGACAGGAATTTAGAATCAAACGACTTTTAGAAGTAGTTCAGGATTGTTTTTGAACCAGTTTGTGACAGAACCTACAAGGGAAAAAAACTTACTTGACTTGGTTCTGGCAAGCAAAGAAACCATTGTTAATAATTTAGAAATTACAGTGAAACTCGGCACAAGCGACCACAAGTCAATTAAATTACCTTTAGCATTGAATGGATGTATGATAGTAGGGATAATTCAGTAACGGTCCCAGATTTTCACTTAGTAGATTACAATGGGTTAGATAATAATCATCATCTGTGGACTGGGGTAACGAAGAGAGCTATCAATACGACAGCTTTCTTAACACTATACAGGCGTACGTCTGACACAGCAACATATTGGTATCTTAATACAGGGAATTCTTCGCTTGCCTAACCCTTTGGCACGACCTACTTCCACATTGGACAAATGTGACACCTCCTACGACTGCTGCACCTCTCCTGCCTACGGTATATAAGCTACTTCTTCGCACATATGATGCATTCTGTTCAAGATTGATTGACTGACAACATCGACTCAAGGTTGAGAGACTGATTACCTCAAACTACTACTACTCTTCACGTTTCTCCTTTGTATGGACTGATGAAGCCACTGTGTGGCGAAACGTTTCCTCAATAAAGATACCCAAGTGTTGCATATGTGTCTAATTTACTAACTATACAGTCTGCCCAAAGATCATTTATCCCATGTAAAGAAATTAGATCAAGTAGAAATGACCCAAAATGGATGAATAATAGGCTCAGATATCTTTTAGGGCAGAAGAAAGGAATTTATAGACGCATAAAAAGAGGCGAGGGTCATCTTATGAAACAGTATATTGACATTAAGAGGGACGTTAAAAAGGGATAAGAAAAGCTAAACGGGACTGCGAAATTAAGGTATCTAGGGATTCGAAACTAACCCAATTTTTTTTTTCAGGTGTATAGAACAAAAGTTAAAGATATGATAGGTCCCCTTAAAAATAACTATGGGTATCTTACTGACAAAGAAAATTATATGTGCTATATTTTTAATAATTATTTTCTCTCGGTTTTCACTCAGAAAGACATTAATAATATCCCAATAATTATTTTTTTTATTTGGCCTGAAGAAGATAAATTATGTAATATCACAGCCACTAGCAAATGATTATTAAACAGATAGACCATTTGAAGCAAAATAAATCGCCGGGTCCTGATGAGCTTTTTCAAGGGTTCTTAATTAATGCAAAATGGAACTCTGTGAACCTTTAACTAATATATTTAATTTATCTCTTCAAGCAGGTGTAGTGTCTGATACGTGGAAGATGGGCAGTGTAATTCCTATTTTTAAAGCAGGGGGACAAGTCTTTACCGTCAAATTACCGCCCAATAAGCCTAACCTCATTTGTAGGCAAATTACTAGTCATTTATAGCTGATAATATAAGAAGCCATCTCGATAGGTATAATTTGATTAATTATACTCAACATGGATTCACCAGGGGCCGTTCCTGCCTAACTAATTTATTAACTTTCTTCAGTAAGGCTTTTGAGGCCGTTGATCATGATGAAGAGTTCGATATTGTTTATTTGGATTTTAGTAAGACTTTTGATAGAGTACCACATCAGAGACTATTGAGAAAAGTGGCAGCTCATGGCATTAGGGGAAAAGTGCTGTCATGGATCGAGTCATGGCTCACCAATAGGAAGCAGAGAGTGTGCATAAATGAGGTTAAATCTGAGTGAGGATCTGTAACAAGTGGCGTTACGCGGGATCGGTTTTAGGCCCATTGTTGTTTATAATATATATAAATGACCTTGATGAGGGAATTACTAGTGATAACAAATTCGCTGATGACACGTAGATGTTTCGGAACTTCAGGAGGATTTAGACAAACTGAATTCGTGGTCAGAAAAGTGGCAGATGCAGTTCAATGTAGATAAATGCAAAGTTCTAAAGCTCGGGAATGTTCATAACCCTAGCACGTACCAGCTGAATAATATTGAACTTATCCGTACAGAATGCGAAAAGGATTTGGGGGTTATGGTAAGCAGCATCCTTAAACCAATTCAGGAATGCCTGTGTGAGATAAATGATTTTGAAAACCGACGAGTTGAAGATTTAGACACTTATGCAACATATTGGAATCTTTATTAAGGAAACGTTTCGCTACACAGTGGCTTCATCAGTCCAATAAAAGCAAAGGTGTAAGGAGAGGAGGAGTTTGAGGTAATCAGTCCCTCAGCCTTGACTCGATGTGTTCAGACCATCAATCTTGTAAGAAGTACAGCACAGGGCCGTAGAGGTGGCTTATATGCTGTAGTGAGGTGAGGCGAAGCAGGGGGGAGGCGGGGTCATAGTGGTACCATCCACTAGTCGAAGTAAGTCTTCGTCCAAAGGTTGGACAAGTGTTGAAGAATTTCTTGTATCAAGATCCCATGATGTTGCAGTGTCTGACAGATGTGATAAAAGGATTTGAAAACGACGAGTTGAAGATTGAGACACATATGAACATATGGGAATCTTTAATAAAGATTCCCATATGCTGAATAAGTGTCTCAAAACCACTCATCCACAACTCTATTACCAAACCAGTGCTTTCCTATATCCTTCCTGAATCTGAACTTTTCCAACTTGAAACCATTGCTGTGAGTCCTGTCTTGGCTGGATATTTTCAGCACGCTATTTACAGTTCTGCCGAGTTATGTGGGTGAGACGTTAAATTAAGACTGTGTGATTGTGAAATGTTAAATTGAAAGTGTGTGAAATTCATCTACATAATTTTTCAGAACCTTCAATTTAATATTCATGTTTACTTTGCTTTAACTAAACTAATCCCTCTAGGATTTTCCAAGTGAATATTATCAGGTATCTTTCTCAAGTGAATATTATCAAAGGACTTCAACCGTTCCATTAACTTAGGTGCTTTATCGTTATCATGTGTGCCGGAAATTTCTTTGTGCACTCTCCAGGTCACAATTTCGCCAGCCTTGAAGGGGGCAGTTAGTGTACAACAATATTCCAACCTAGAGAGAACAAGGATCTGAAGAGAATCATCATTGCCTTGGCATCCTCGTTTTGAAGGTTCTCATTACCCATTCTTTCATTTTTTCTAGCAGATGTGGTTTTACATTGTTGTGGTATTTGAAGGTGAGATCCTCTGACTTTTCACTCCCAGGTCCTTCACATTATTTTTTTCGCTCTATTGTATGGTTAGAATTTGTTGTCTATCCTGAAACAGTTTTAATTTCCTCAAGTTTTCCACATCTGATTAGTTGAAATTTCTCTTCATTAAACTTCATATTGTTTTGAGTGTCCCATTTGAAAATTTGGTTGATGTCTGCTTGGAGTCTTGCGGTGTCTTCGATGGAGGTCACTGTCATTGGAATTCGGTGCTATCAGCGAAGAAAGACAAGGAGCTATGGTTTACATCTCTGTTTACGTCAGTTATGATGAATAGGATGGGAGAGAGTACTGTGCCATGTGGAACAGAGCTTTCACAGAAGCTGCCTCAGTCTTTATTCTGTTTACTATTACTGTTTGTGTTCTATTTGTTAGATGATTGTAGATCCATCTACCAACTTTTCCTGTCATTCCTTTATCACACATTTTGTGCCCTAGTACACCATGGTCACACTTGTCGAAGGCTTTCGCAAAATATGTGTATACTAATCTGTATTTTGTTTATCCTCTATAGCATCCAGGACCTTGTCAAAGTGGTCCGTACCTGGGGCAGGCAGGAGCGACCTGCTCTAAACCTGTGTTGCTGTATGACCCTTGTGGTTTAGCGCTTTTTTTATTATAATTATAATAATCTAAACCTGTGTTACCCTGGGTTGTGTAATTGATGGGTATCTAGGTGGTTGGCGATCTTGATTCTTAGAACCCTTTAAAAGATTTTTTATGATAGGGAAGTTAGTGCTGTCTGTAGTTCTTGAATTGCTTTACTGCCACCTTTGTAGAGTGGGTCTATGTCTGCTGTGTTTATGAGTGTGGGATGACTCCTGTGTTCATGCTCCCTCTCCATGAATGCTAAAGGTACGACGGGTTTCTTGCAGTTCTAATGAACAGTTCTTAATGAGTTCCATGAGTCTGGGCCTGAGGCAGAGTGGATGGGCATGTCATTTTTGCCTTTTCAAAGTCTTGTAGTGTCAGGATAATATCCGAGATTTTTTTGAGATGACCAAATTATGGGTCTCGATCATAAAGAATTCATTTAGATTGTCAACCCTTAGTCTGGGCAGCGGCTCACTGAACACTGAGTCTTATCGGACTTCAGTATCTAACTCATTTCTTGGCTGTCATCTGTGTATTCCCATCTCGCCTAGCAGGGGCCTAATACTGGAAGTTGTTTTACTCTTAGATTTTGCATAAGGAAAAAAAAATTTTTTTTTCAATTTCCTTTTGGCTTTTAGTTCTTCCTGGGATTCTTGTCTCTTGTAAGATTCCTTCAGCACATGTTCATATTTGCATTTCCACTAGTGCTTCCTTCTTATTTCAAATATATTGGCCCCTCTCTGCAGCTCTGTGATTCTTCCCCTTCGTCTGTATAGGAACGTATCTTCCTAGTTTACATTTTTCTTTCTTTTTCTTAATGGAATGTGCCTTGAGCAGACCTCAAGTGCCACAGAGTTGTTTTTTCTAGGCAAAGGTTCGGATCCGTGTTGTTTAGGATATCTTCCCAGCTTGTTTTGTTTAGGACTTGATTGACTTGTTCCATTGTATGTTTTTGTTATTGACGTTTAATTTTGGGAAGACACTCTAGGGATGACTACACATACTATAGAAAAAATTTGGTTATAAAGTAGGCGTAGGACATAACAATGACATACAAACTCATTACTCCTTACAAACAATCTCTGGAACTTTTTCATAAATAATTGTTTTGAGAACTATTCGACATAGGGTTCATGATTGTCAATATCTAATACTATGTAGTCAACACAGTCCTTGGGATATGTATTCACATCTTCATCTCGAGACTTTCGTCTCCCCCAAAAATAATAGTGATATGTAAAACTGTTAACGAAAAAATATTCAATGTTAACTAAAGAAATATTTAATGTAATATTATGTACATTATGTATGCCTCAGATGTGGTGGGGAAGCGTGAAAGAGACCAGACAGGAGATCAACAGGAAGCATTACGAAGTATTAGAAGAGGATAAATATTGGTAATGTGTCTTTCCAGAGAGACCCGTTTTTTCGGACTGGTTTGCTTTGTGTTAGCAACAATAGGAACATTGTGTCTGGTATTATTTCTGTTTCTACACTGTGGTCAGCTCGGCTGTAACAAATTGTTGCTTCCTATGGTTGCAACCAAAAATAGACCAAAAAAGTAGACAGAGTTTTTTAATTCCAAAAAATGTAACTTTAGTAGTACAAATGCAATGGACTGAAAAGCAAGTTCTTAATTACAGGTCAACAGTGCGAAAAAACCTAAAATATATTGAAACTTTTTAAACAAATATTTGTTTTAAAATTTACGACAAAAATATTGCTTGTTATTGTTGCTTGTTTGAGGGTAAAATTTAGTAATCATTATATACTTGGGGTTTTCACCAGAACTAAATGTTAAACATTGGTTGTGCCAAGACTTGCAAATTGGTCATATATTTTCTTATGTCATAAAGCTGTTAGCAAGTTTTTTTGGGGGTGTTGGCTCAGCCAGTTGCTTACACTCCAGCCTAGTTGCTTACACTCCAGCCTGTTGTTACACTCCAGCCTAGTTGCTTACACTCCAGCCTAGTTGCTTACACTCCAGCCTAGTTGCTTACACTCCAGCCTAGTTGTTACACTCCAGCAGGCATCAGCTGCTATTGATGGGAAATTAATATTTTTTTCCCCGCATCATATGAATAACTAAATACGTTCTTATCACGTTCTATTGGGAAAATGCAAGAAATATTAATAGAAACAACTGTTGAAAGAGTAATTTTATTAAAGGATTTGGTGATTATCAATGTATCTTTATATCTATAGTTACTATAAGGAAATATTATTTCACAAAGCATTCAAAATTTTCTGTGATGAAGTATGAGTAAATAGATATTAATTTAACATAGCTGTTGAGGCTATGGCTTTATTTACTGTTTGTTACCCCGAAAACATTCTTAAAGGCCCTTCACTTGCTTCTTTTGTTATCTTCTTTTTATTATATTTTGCTGGTGACTCGAGCATTTATTTTTGTCTTCAAGTTTTTTACACTTTGTACTGTGAGAGGAAATTTCTTGGAAAACTGATATGTTCACAGTCACTATAACCAAAAATTTTTAACCAATTCTCAGCGTTCAAGAATGGCTCGGATAACTTCCGAGACGATCAGCGGCGTTGCTACAAACATTTGTAAAAAGATGCATAAAATTTTGATGAAGGCAGAGACTGAAATTTTAATGTGTAGTGAATTTTTAAACCCGTTAAATCACGTTAAATAATTTTCAGTTTACTTCTTCTCAATGTCCTCAACATTTAATGGCTGATGTCTCTTAGAGCATTGATTGTAACCATTAAGGTTCGTTTGGGAATTTGAAAATTAATTGATGCAGTAAAATAGTAAAAAAAGAAGGAATCGTTACGGTTTTTGCTACTTAACTAGTTTTCTTAGAAAAACTATTGGTTCATGAAAGGTAAAAGTGTTCAGTATTGTATTTCCCCCTTTTCTCAATGCACACACCTCTACTAGTTTTACCACATTTCTTGATCTAAAATCTGCATTTGATATCGCAAACAGAACTGTTTACTACATGAACTACCCAAAAATGAATATTGGTTAGCCTACTCGCTGAATAATAGGATACCTGTCAAATACCTGTCCTCTACCAAGGCTTTAGAAGCGAATCTAAAGAAATGTCCCTAGGTACACCGCAGGGAGGAGTTCTCATGACCCATGTTATTTAATGTTCTGATTAATGTTCTTCTAAATGCTCTATCTGCCTCACCTAAACATATAGCTATAAACTATACTGATGACATCATGATCCATACAACGGCATAAGAAGATGAGTACCATTCTTAATGAAGTTCAAGCAATTTGTAATCGATTAGGCCTTATAATATCTTTCCCTAAAACAAAGATATTAACAAGCAAACGACATCCCCCACCCATATTTGCAGGGTAAAAACATTAGCTACGTTAAATCTTCCAGATATCTTGGTGTAGATGTACCTTAATAAATCAACAATACCACAACTAAATAAGTAATGCAAAAATAGGCTAAATGCTCTTAAAGCTGTTGATGGCTACAACCCCAACTATGGTGCTAATGTGAGAATCTTGAGAATGATGTACATAGCAAGTTAGGTCTTTTATTGATTATGTTGCTCCCATGTTGATATTAGCTAGAGAAAGTTATCTCCGACCCTTGGAGTTAATTCAAATGGAGCTCTCAGAATCATTCTTGGCTGTCCCATGTCTACAATGGTTCTTAATATGAGGAAGGAGCTTGGTATTTCTAGTATCAGTGATAGGATTGTTGAGATTAACACTGTACTTGGTATTAGAATGTTAAGAAATGAACCAGACACTGTCACAATGAATCTTACTAAATGTCGAAGTAAATACTCACAGATCTAAATGGATTGTGAAAACATGCAATTATATTAAGTTTTATAACGTGCATGAACTGTATCACTGTAGAAACTTAGACAACAAGAGCATTTCACCCCTCCATGGAAGATGTGTTCATTTAATATCACATACCTGCAAGTCCCTCCCAAGAAGCTCATTGCTAGTAATCCCTTCCTTAAATCACTTGTTAAAGCAACTGCTCAAGAAGAAATTTATCGCCTAGCTGGTAGTAATAAGTTATCACAAGTTATATACACTGATGGATCTAAACAGGAGTCTTCTGGCAGGGTTGCATCTGCTCTGGTTGCCACCTCCCTAGTTAAGAACAATAATAAATTTGTTGAACTAGGCATAAGAATTAACAACTGGGCGTCTACACTGCAAACTGAATTGTTTTCAATCAAATGGCACTAAAGCTAACTTATGACACTGAGCTTTACTCTATCATCATTACTGATTCTATGTCATCACTGAAGGCTCTTGACTCACAAAATGACTCCAACAACATGCTCATTGGAGAAGTCAGGTATATTTACTAAAAAAATAAGGGAAAAGGAATTAATGTACAATTGCTATGGATCCCATCACACATTGGATTACTCCTTCATGATAAAGTTAATAGTTAGCCAAGAAGAGTACCCTGAAGGAGAATGTAGAATATAACTTTGGTATATCTGTGTCTAGCATTAGAATAGTATTACGAGAGAAGTAAATAATGAAAATGAATGTTATAGGAATGCAATTAGAAGCCTGAGTAGATCTATAACCCACTATGATAACACGAACGTAGATAAGTATGTTTATAGAGCAACTTGTAATGTGAACAGACTGATGTTGTAGGCTTGGTTACAAGTACTTCTGGCAATTTGGGAGACACAGATGATGATCAGACCAAATGAAATTATGTGGTCAGGTATATGGTCACTGTCTTGAACACTATGTGCTTAATTGTCCACTTATTGAGAAATTCAGAGATAGACAGTATAAAAACCTATGTGATATGTCAAGATATCTTATTAATGAAAATAAGATACCAGATATACTAAGAAAATTTCCTGAATTTGCTTGTAACAGATAAGGATCTGTAGAAATAAATCCAAATGTACTCCTGTTAACCCTTCTCGGGCCTAGTTCCTAGGTTTTTTTGTATCCATATGCTCTTGCGCTACCGTCCACAGGATGGATATGGGGTGCACAATAAGCTAGCCACTTCGGTGGCAAAATCTTATCAAAATCTTTTGCTTAGATTCGCCGGAACTGCCAGCCCGGCTTTCTGCAGTTGGCGACCCGGTCTTGGCTCCCTATCGCGGGGTTCTGAGACGTATGTCTGCCATGGCAGACATACGTCCATTTCCTCTCCGCACGGGCTCGTAGGGAGAAGCTAGGCACCTTATCCCTTCATAAATCTTGCCCCACTTGTCTCGAAGGGTGTGGCAGCTACAAAGGAGGAGACGATAACAAAAAAAGGCACAATACCGTGACTGGAACAATCCACAAATAACCTGCATTTAGAAGAGAGGAGCTTACGATGACGTTTTGGTCCGACAGTTAAGATCCCAATGGGATGAGCGGGAAGACGGGACAGACGAAGAATAGCGCTGGAGAGGAGTCTTCTTAGTCGTAGAAATAGAGCCAGGGCTTAACCCAGCAGCGAAGGCGATCGTGGGACAGACTTGAGAACAGAAATAGCAGCCTCTCCTGTTGGTGAGACTCCAGTGGGGTGAGCAGGGAAGGACGGGGCAGGCAAGGATTAGTGCTAGAGAGGAGTGTAAAGTTGAGCCAGGGCTTTAACCCAGCAGCTAAGGCGAAAGTGGGTCAGAGGGGCGAACATCTCAAGGTACCTGACATAGAATCAAAAGGTTATTTGTAAATAGGGTTAGGAGCAGGTTCATACAAGGAATAGAAAAGGTTGTGTTGGTTTGTGGGTCTACGAATGTCTTCGTCAAGGAGAGAGGTCCAGTAGTCATGTCGTGTCTCAAGTTTGTCTATCTGTCTGTCACTGAGAGTCTTCCAGTACAGATTCAGCGCAGGGATGTCTAACTGGGCATGGAGAGACTCGCTTGTGGCGAAGTCCTCCCATCTGACATCAAGCACCCAGCGCAGAGTCTTGTTCTGGACACGCTGCAGTTTAAGTAAGTTTGTTTTGGCTGCAAGAGAGAGGGCTAGAGGAGAGTAAGTTATCAGCGGACGTATTACGGATTTTTAGAGGTGTAGTTTGGTGCGTTGGGAGGCATGTTGCAGCTTGTAGAGGCCCGCAAGGGCCTTGCTAGCTACTGCATGCTTTGAGTGAATGTGTCTGTGTAAGCAAAGAAGGTAGTCAAGATTAATGCCAAGGACTGTGACAGATTGTGTGATGGGGATGTAGGTGGGGGTGTCAGCTGTTCTGAGCTCGACAGGTAATGGAGGATCACGTTTCCTATAGTTAAACTATGTAATGCTGGATTTAGCATTTCACAGGGGCTCCATCTATGCCCCTCGTTCCTTTCTTCTAAGTCTGCCAGCGAGTTAAAGCCCTTAGATTTTTCTTCTCTTAGAGAAGAATCTTATAATGTGCCTTTTACCCTTCAAGAACTGGAGGCAACACTCTCTGCTTGCCGATCATCGGCAGCTGGGCCAGACGGCATACATATTCGTATGCTACAGCATTTACATCAGTCTGCTCTTACTGTCCTCTTACGACTCTTTAATCTCATATGGTCGCAAGGAGTTCTTCCCCAGCTGTGGAAATCTGCTATTGTTCTTCCTTTTCGCAAACCAGGTACTACGGGACGTGATACCTCTCACTACCGTCCCATCGCTCTTACCAGTGCAGTTTGCAAGGTGATGGAACGTCTAGTTAATAGACGTTTGATGTGGTATTTAGAGATGCACAGTAGTCTCTCTCCTAGTCAATATGGCTTCCGTAAGGGCCGTTCTGCCATTGACCCCTTGCTGCGCTTGGATACGTATATTCGTAATGCCTTTGCTAATAACCACTCGGTTATCGCTATCTTTTTTGACCTTGAGAAGGCTTATGATACAACTTGGAGATATAATATCTTGGCCCAGTCCCACTCCTTAGGCCTCCGAGGCAACCTACCATTCTTCCTTAAGGCCTTCTTAACTGACAGACATTTCCGGGTCTGGGTTAGTAATGAACTTTCCCCGGAATTTGTCCAAGCTGAAGGTGTCCCTCAGGGTTGTGTTCTGAGCACAACACTCTTTCTACTTGCTATAAATAATCTGGCATCTGTTCTCCCATCCAATATTTGGTCATCGCTCTATGTGGATGACTTTGCTATAGGTTGTGCAGGTGCTGACTGTCACCTCATTGCAGTTTCCCTCCAGCATGCCATCAACCGAGTTTCTGATTGGGCCACCACTCACGGGTTTAAATTTTCTAGTGGCAAAACTCATCAAATTACGTTTACTAGACGTTCAGTGGTCTTTGATCATCCATTGTACCTATACGGCTCACGTATCCCAGAACGTGATAGTCAGGTTTCTCGGCCTCCTGTTCGACCGTCGATTGTCCTGGAAACCTCACATTACCTCTCTGAAGGCAACTTGTCACAGTCGGCTGAACCTTCTTAAAACCCTCGCACATCTTTCATGGGGGGCTGATCGTAGAACTCCCCTTCGTCTACATTCAGCCCTAATTTTATCAAAACTCGACTATGGTGACCAGATATATTCGACGGCCTCCCCTGCTACTCTTTCCATCTTTAATCCCATCCATCACCAGGGATTACGCTTATGCCTTGGTGCATTTCGTTCTTCCCCGGTTGAGAGCCTCTATGTAGAAGCGAACATTCCATCCTTGTCCGATCGTCGTGATGCACATTGCATTCGCTATTATGTTCGCTCATGACCTCCTCAATCCTTCCATGTATAGGATTGTTACAGATGTTAGTAGACGCTCTTTATTTGTTCGTCGTCCCTGCTTACTTCGTCCATTTTCTCTTCGTCTACATTCACTCCTGTCTTCCCTTCAGCTACCACCTCTATATGTTCATGTGACATCTCCCTTTCCCCTACCCCCTTGGGAAGTTCCTGCTGTCCGTGTCTGTTCTATTCCTCTCCCTTGCGCGAAAGCCCGCCTACCTATGGCGGATTCTCGCTCTTTTTTTCTAGACCACTTCCGTTCTTTTTCCCATGCCATCGCAGTATACACTGATGGTTCAAAGTCGTCTGACGGCGTCGGATTCGCAGCAGTGTTTCCGGACAGCGTCGTGCGAGGGCATCTATTACCCTCGGCTAGCATATTTACGGCTGAATTGTATGCCATTCTTGTGGCACTTATCCGTATTGCATCTATGCCTGTATCACCATTTGTGGTCGTTTCAGACTCCCTTAGTGCTTTACAGGCTATCCGTAAAATTGATACACCTTACCCCCTAGTTCTTCGTATCCAACTTTGGTTACGCCGTATCTCTAGCAAGCACAAAAATATTGTTTTTTGTTGGGTCCCTGGTCATGTTGACGTACAGGGCAATGGACAGGCAGACACTGCTGCACGGTCAGCAGTACATGACCTTCCAGTTTCATATAGAGGTGTTCCTTTCACGGACTATTTTACGGTCATTGCTACCCACCTTCGCACCCGTTGGCAACAACGCTGGTCTGACCTGCTAAATAACAAACTTCATTCTATTAAACCGAGTATAGGTTTCTGGCCTTCTTCTTGTCACCAATGTCGAGGTTGGGAGACTACACTCTCCCGTCTTCGCATTGGCCACACTCGTCTTACGCACGGGTATCTCATGGAGAGGCTTCCTGCCCCTCTCTGTGAGCATTGTCAGGTTCCAGTGTCTGTTCGACATATTCTGTTGGACTGTCCCCTATATCAACGAGCACGCAGAATTTACCTCCAACGGCGTCTTCGCTCTGCGGCCCTTTCTTTACCTTCCCTTCTTGCAGATGGACCCTCCTTTAATCCTGACTCTCTCGTTGACTTTTTGACAGAAACTGACTTACTACACAAACTCTGAAATATACCTCTAGCAAAGAAGGTAGTCAAGATTAATGCCAAGGACTGTGACAGATTGTGTGATGGGGATGTAGGTGCGGGTGTCAGCTGTTTTGAGCTCGACAGGTAATGGAGGATCACGTTTCCTGTAGTTAAAATATGTAATGCTGGATTTAGCTGCATTGGTTTTGATTCTCCATTTCTGTTCCCAGAATGCAATCCTGTCGACCTCATTTTGTGTTTTGTGTGAGAGTGTATCTATATTGGCGTGAGTGATGAGTTGTGGAATGTCGTCTGCATAGGCTAGTGTGATGGAGTTGTGGTATACAGGTGTTGGAATGTCGTTAGTGTATAAAATGTAGAGGGTAGGGGAGAGGACAGATCCCTGGGGTACTCCGGCACTTAGTGTGAAGTAGTCTGAGTAGCAGCCTTGGAATTTGATTCTCATGGTGCGTCCGTCAAGGAAGTTGCAGAGGAGTTTACGAGTAGTGAGAGGCAGGTTAAAGTTAGTGCAGAGTTTGTGTTTGAGCCCTTTGTGCCAGACTGTGTCAAAAGCTTTTTCAACGTCTTTTGCAACCAGGGCTGTCCTCTTTCTTTGTTTTGTGTTTATGTGGATGTAGTTGAGAATGATGTTAATGGTATCCTGCGAGTTCTGAAGCCAAACTGGCCATCAGAAAGAAGTGAGTTGTGTTCCAGGTATCTGCGAAGGCGATGGTTGATGAGTTTTTCAGAGTTTACCTAAAGTTTCGAGGAGGCTGATGGGGCGATAGTTTCTAGGGTCAGAGTGGTCCTTTTTGGGTTTGGGAAGGAGGATAGCGGTAGCAGCTTTGAAGAGTGAAGGGAAGTATCCAGAAGCAAGGGAGGCATTGAGGAGGTTTGTGTAGGCAGTAATGATAGTCAGGAAGGGGTTTTAGGATAATATGGTTTAGGCCAGAGGCACCAGGAGCCTTGGGAGGAAGGTGTCTGAGGAGAGTTTTAATGTCTGTGTTGGTGAAAGGAGTGTCAAGTTCTTGGGAGGAGGTAAGGGAATCCAGATGGATGTGGCTGTCTGGTGTTGTTTCGTGTGTGTGTGTGTGTGTAGTGTTCCAGTGTTCTATGTTCTGAATGTGTTGGATGGCGTTAGGGTGGGGTGGGTGAGGGTGGAAGATGTTCTCCCAGATGTGTTTGAAGATGTTTGTAGCAGCCTGCGGGTCTGAGATGTGTGTGTTGTTGTGGGTGATGTGTTTGAATTTGTTGGTGGGAGTGGTACCTCTGATTTTTTTTATAAAGTTCCAGAAGGCTTTGGAGTTTTTAATTCGCTGTTTGTCTGCTTGTAGTATGAGCTGTGACCAATGAGAGTTGTGGTCTTGGTCTAGACTGTGTAGAATGTTGTTTCTGAGGTAAGTGAGATCTAATCTGACTTGTTTAAATCTATGTGTGTTGTAGAGGAAGCGGTTGTGGTAGCAGATAATTTTTTTTTTTATTTAAGACAGAAATTATACAAAACACAAAACAAAATGATACTTTGTTACAAAACGCTTATCACAAAATACAACCATCAACCGTATATACTACACATAACTCACAACTATACATGACCCAGTAAGAAAGACTTGCATCCGAAGACCAAGGTACACCAAAGCTAATAATCATAAGCACATTAACTTGATAAATATAATAATCAAAAACATTATACATTTCCCCATCCCCTAATCCCATCTACCAAAAAGGAATTCCCATAATAACATGTACCCATTCCTCATGACAGCCACACTGACTGATGTCAATAACTTTGACCCCAGCCAACCCAACCCTCCCTTGAAACTCAACCCCACATTTTCTTATCCCCTCTATACATAATTTTTTTTTATGTTTCATTACATTTAACTAATTTTTTTCAAGCTTTAACGTTATCTCCTGAAAACACTATTACAAAAGAACCTACAGAACTGCCCACAAGGAGATAATAGATAATACAAAATTATTAGCACATTCCTAACAACCAATTGGTAACAAAGCTAAAATTACGTACATAACATATACGTGACAAAATTCTTAAACAAACTAGTTACATTAAAATAATACGTACAATACACGATTATCCCCTTTCCTTATTCCCGACAAACTATGCGTATTATGCAAAATATATCTAATCCTGCCGGACATTTATCATCCTATATACAGATAAAATCATCAATAACTATATAATATACACGTGTGTCAACATCACACCAAAACAAAGAACAGCACACAATCTCAAAAACATGATACCCATATCAATGCAACGTAATTGTTACACCATACCTTAACTTCCTTACACGAAAAATATTGAGGTATCCTAAGTACCCAAGTACAATACAACATCAGTTTCTTATTCAACCTACTTGCAACCATTTGACGAAAAAACTTAATATCTCGAAACAAACCTCCTCCTATCAAGTAGAAGGCTTACATCTCTAAAAGGACACATTACAAATATCATATAAATCATTTGAAGTCATAGTTCGACTACAAGAATTGAACATTAAAACACATACACCAAAGTTACATTAACAAGGCTCAGCTATACTGCCAAACTTAAAACTGGATAGTACCGAAACAATTACCACAATTGTACTCTGTTATAAATTATGAATATAATCACCTCTCCAAGGCCACAGTTTACAGTCTATACCCTATGAAACAATTAATATGGTCAGTGACCTTCATGTTATTGCTAACACAATTAACCAACCTTGCAACATGCTACCCATGCGTTACAAACATATACCCATCACTCTTGACATATATAAGATTCAATACATATATTTTTTTTTTTAACACCCCAATGAGAGGACTGCACTTAACAACCGAAACCAAAACCAACCCCACCCGATACACGAAATCCCTTACCCTACACCTCCCCACCAACCTCACTCACACCTCAAACAACCTGAAACTAAACCCTCACCCCCCACCTCCCTACACGCGCATTCCCTCCCCACCTTAAAAAAAAACACCTCACCCGCCAAACCCCTCTTCCCCCACCCAACCACACCAAAACCCCTTATACTTGGAACCAGCCCTAAACACCCCCCCCTCTCCACTCCTAACAACTGTTTCATTGTCAAAACCCTATAAGCAGCCGGAAATTTAGAAACCCAAACCCTGCCATAAACCTCCCTATTCCTACATTTTGTTCTATAAATCCCCGCCGCCAAAGCATGAATTAAAACCTCGCTATTTGAACCCCTCATACTCCATGACAAAAACACGAACTCTAACATTATATAAACCAAAGCTCTATGCACTTCCTCCCCACACACCCCAAAGTCCAAACAAAGCGCCTTTAACACTGAAAACCTCCCCCAATAAATCCCAACACCCCCAATCCAAACCCTCACGCGCCCCCTCCCCTCACAAAAATATACCACGTGAAAGGCCGTTTCCCATTCACCACACCTATCACAAGACCCATTCCCTGTGACTCCCATCTCGAACAACTGAGCTTTCGCCGCCAGTATCCCATTTAAGAATCTGTAACCTGTTTCTCTCACCCTAGGCCTCACCTTCACCTTTTTTAACCAACCCCAAATACTCTTCCAATTATACAATGGATACACCTCCACTCCCCGTACTATCTTCTCCCTCACACTTGTCCTATCCAATCTGCTTACTCTCACACTCCCCGGGTCCCTCAACACCAGGAGTACCCGTAACACCGCCTCACACTCCCTAAGCTCCCTACCCCCCCACCACTTCCTAACCTCACCCATTACTGCACCCACCCTTCTACCCCTCAGCTCCCCCTTCATCATAAATTCCTGCTTTACAAACACACTTTTCAACCTTCTCCTCAACGGAATCAAACCCATCCCTCCATTTTTAACACTTGTCTCCACCACCTCCCTACTCAACCAATGCCTTCCATTCCCCCAAATAAACCTAAGCACTCCCTTTTGTAGCCTTTTCACATCAGCATCTAATAATGGATAAACCGCCACTCTAAACCACAATTTACTAAAAATTAAAACATTAATGACCACCACCCTTTGCAACAGCGTTATGTCCCCAACTCCCCAGCCCCTCATTCGCTTCAAAGCTGAATCCACCACTTCCCCCAAATTCTTCTCTCTTGCTACCCTGCCATCACTACAAAACACTATCCCACAGATTTTTAAAGCTTCTACACATTGCCAACCCTCCCTTAAACCCAATGTTCCCCCACTCCAACTACCTACCTCTAATAGGTGTGATTTACTTAACCCTCATTCCTGTTGCCTGACCAAAAAGCTCCACCCAACCTCTAACCCATCTCAAACTCTCCTCTGTCTTTATTAACAACGTAGTGTCATCTACATAACCTACTATCCCTGCCCTATCCTCCCCTATGTCCCCTTCTACCCTTAAACCCTCGTCTACTACCCTATAAAAAGGATCTTGGAAACAAGCAAAGAGGATCTGTGACAGAGGACATCCCTGTCTCAGTCCCCTTCCCATGTTCACCGCCCACCCAACTATCCCATTTATTTGTATCCTCATCAACGCCTCTGCATATATAGTTCTTACCCATCCTACAATTTCTTCCTAAGATATCTAACAGCACCCCCCTATTCACCCTGTCATAAGCCATCTGCCAATCCAGCCCCAACACCCCCTCCCCCCTTGATTTACTTCAATAAACTCTTTTATTCTACTGTGACCATTCCGAAAACTTCTCCCTGGTATCCCAAATTGTCCCTCGTGCAACATATTCCCTAAACCTCTCTTGATTCTATTAGCCAAAATCTTTGCAAATATCTTATAGTCAGTACACATGAGTGCAATGGTTCTATAGTCCTTAAACCCCTTTGGTGTTTTACATTTAGGCACTAACACTACAACTCCTGTCCTAACTGACTCCTCCATTACTCCTGTCTCCCTCATGTCATTGAAAACCCTGACTAGCACCCCTCTCAGCACCTGCCAGTATTGCATGTATACTTCCCCCGGTAATCCAACTATACCTGGCGATTTTCCAGCCCTTAACCCTTTAACCGCCTCCCAAACTTTTTCTTCTGTTATGTCCCCCTCTATTGCCTTCCTATCATCCTCATTCAACCTTCTATTAATTCCCCCTAATAATTGGACACAAGCCCTCTCATCCCTTTCCTCTTCTGCAAACTTCCTACCAAACCAACACTCCGCATAACCAGTCATCCCCTCTGTAGTTTGCAACACTCTTCCCACCTCATACCCCCCATCTCCTCTTCCACCTCTACAGATGTCAGCAACATACCCTGTCTACGCTTCTGAAATTGCCTCAACACCACCGCCGACGCCTTATCCCCCCTTAAAACCTCCTCCATCCCACTTCGTACCCGTAAAGCCTGAAACCTCTCATACTGAATGTCTTTCAGAGCCCTTCTTACTCCCTCAACACTCTCTGCATGCCTTCCCCTGCCTTCCCCACCATAACTATCCCTCAATAAACCCTCTAAATACCTCTGGTAACCATACCTATATCGAGCATCCTCCCTTCCCACCTTCTCAAAGTACTCCTTTATCCCCTTCTTCCCACACTCATTCCACCACCTCGCCACATGTACTACGCCCCTCCCCCCCCCGCTCCACAGACCCTCCCACCATCCCTCAAAATTAACCATCCCCTCTACCCTATTAAACATTGCCACGTTAAGTTTCCAAAAACTCGAGTATACCCTCACTGCCCCCTCCCAACCTGCTTGCATCAACACACCCTTGTGATCTGAAAAACCTACATCCAAACATTCCACTTTCTCAACCCCTACCACTCTCGAAACATAAATCCGATCCAATCTAGCCGCATAATTGCCCCTAAAAAAATTGAATTCTACAGGCTCGCCCGCCCTCCCACCGCATCAACAACCCCCACTGCATCCAAAACTTCCCGTAAGATCCTCAAAACACTACCTGTTCCTCTCAGCTCCACGTCCCTAACCCTAATAACGCTGTTCCAGTCTCCCGCAATGATGACCAGCTGCGGCAGACCCCTGAAAGCATAAATTAATTCATCCCTCACGAATTGTTCCTTGACCATATTATTCGAAATCGCCGGCATATACATTCCAATAAAACTAATCTGGACCTCCCATTGACCATCAACCCTCACCACTCTCTGGTAGCAGATAATTAGTCTTGTTCTGATTGAGAGTTTGAAAGAATAACGAGTGGTGTGAGTCTTCTTTGGTATTGCGGAGTTGGCTGCTTGTGTAATGGTGTCCTGGATGAGATCAAGTTGAGTGTCAATGTCAGAGATAGGTTTGTTGTTGTAGTCATAGGTGAGGTTAGTATTATCTATATGTTGTTTGAAAGGAACCCAGTCAGCGTTCTTGTAGGAGAAGGAAGGTCTGGCTGGGATGAGGATAGGGTTGGGAGAGATGTGTAAAATGACTGGGATGTGGTCAGAGCCTGTAATAGGGCCAGGTGAGATGTAGTGTTGAAAGAGAGAGCTAGCTCGGTTTGCCAGAATGATGTCGGGTTTGCCTTGGCCCAAGTGGTTGTAGAAGGTGTTGAAGTCTGGGCCGAGGTGAATTAGGTGAATTGGTTGTTACTGGTGTGATGAAAGGCGTTGTGTTTGGCATTCATGTCAGCTAGTAGGTATGTTGGTGTAGTTGAAGGCTAAGGAAAGGTCGTGTATGTTGAGAATAGTGTTAGGGCGAGCACAGGTAGTGAAGATGAAGGGGCCAAGGTGAGTGTGTATTCTGACCGCAATACAGTGTTGGTGAATAAAAGGGATTGGGAGAAATTCATGTTTTATGTTGGATTTGACAAGGATGGCAACCCCATCGTGGGGATCGTAGGGGGACGTTAGTGCAGTATAACCATAATGACGGATATGCTGAGGGGTTTTGAGGCAGGTGCTGTTTAGTAAGACAATATCTGGCTTGTCTGCTTCAAGGAGTTCGGCCAGTAGGTGTCTAATTATAAAGTAAGAACGTACGTTGAACTGAATCACCTTAAACATGATTTAATGGTTTCGTCGTAGCAAAGTTAATGTCTGGGGAGGAGTTTAGATTAAAGCCCATGATAGAGGTGCCATCGGTGGATGTGTGTTTGTGGGTGTTACGAACCCGCTTCCTAGACGGGGAGGAAGAGATGGATCTGCTTTTATATGCTTTGGTCTGTCTGTCAGAGTTTGGGGCAGGTTTAGGATTGAGTGGATTTTGTCTGGAGGAGGTGGAGTTGGACCTGGATTAAGTCTTGGATGTGGTGGAGGAGGAGTGGGCGAACGTGGATGCAGAGGAAGTGGAAGCTTTGGGAAGGGATTAGGTGGGGGAGGGGTGGTCGTAGTGGAAGCAGGAACGGTGTTGGTGGGAGGGGTGGATGTGAAGAGCGGTAGGGGAGGAGGAGAACTGGTGGGGATAGGAAGAGGGGTGGTGGGAGAGAGGTCGGAGGGAGAGGTTGTAGGGGGATTAGAAGAGAAGCAGGATAGAGGAATAATTAGAGGGAAGATAGTTAGCAGTCAAGATTAGGTTAAGGATATGTGAGTTGTCTGATTTGTAAGTTTGAGAGATTACCATCACAGAGTGAGCAGCAGTGGCGACTTGACAGTTAGTTTTGTAGTCTATTGTGGGTATAGGTGTAGGTGGAGAGGTGCTTGTAGTCTGTGTGTTGGTGTTTGATGTGTGTAGAATAGAGAAAGGGTTGGAGAAAGAAGAGGTAGACCAAGTGCGTGGAGTAGCCCAGGCATTGTGGGTGAGGGAGGGAGGTTTGGTAGGGAGGGCAGGGAAGGGGGGTTGGCTTGCTCTGAGGGAGGAGAGAATGTCTTTTCTAGTAGGGCAGGAATTTACAACTGCAGTGTGTGACCTGCCGCAGTTAGAGCATTTAAGGGAGAGGTTGCAAGTATTCCAGAAGTGTCCAGTTGCTGAACATCTGGAGCAGATTTGTGTGGATGTGCATGTGTTTTTGTCGTGGCCGAATTTGTAGCATTGAAGACATTGTGTGATGGGGTGGAAGTTTGGAGTGAAGAGAGTGTTTGGAGGAATGCGGATAGTCTTGGCAAGGATTCCTTGGTTGAAGAGAATAGAGGCGTCAGAAGGAGTTGAACAACGTATTTTGAGGATGGTAGAGTTATCAGGTCTGTAAATATCGTCAACAAAGACTTTATTCTTAGTACTAATGTCTTTGATTAAGACTTCTTTGTCTGTGTCATAGACAGTCAGGAGAGAATAGTCTACATGTTTAGCAATGACTGTACTTTTGGCACGGTGCTCAGGAGTCCAAATAATGGTGAAGCCGGCGTCTAGCAGTTGTTGTCTGGTCGAGGTCGAGGTTGAGGTTGAGGTGTACGTGTCGTAGAATTGTCTGTCAAGAAGGAGTTTGAAGCCTGAGTTGGTTTTGAAGATTTTAAGTTGAGGTTCGCCCGTGATCTGGAATAATCAATTTTCAGGACAGTTAGTGGCATCAGAATTAGAGTATTTGAGGTACAGCGAGAAAGAATTGGGTTTGGAAGAGGTAGGACAGGCCTTAGAGGCAGGAGAGGGCGGTAGAGGGGGAGTGGGAAGGGGGAGGGAGGTGGAAGACATCGAAGGCATCATCTAGTTGCGTAAAGATGAATAAACAGTTGTGGCGGTGACAAATGGCCAAATCTGTGAGGCAAGTACGTGTGAAGTAGTAGACACGCGTACTTGCCTGGCTATTACTTTAAAGTTTGCTTGTAGAGTCTGTCACTGGAGGCCCAGGACACTGAGGAGGTGAACTGTAGTTTGATGGGGCACTGTATGTCCTGAGAGGAGAGGCAACACTGGCGAGTTTTTACTCAGGAAAATACTACCGGAATTCCAGAAATAATAAATTATGTTGAACAGGAAGATAATAGACTATGCTCGATTGGGGTAACTAGTGACATGGTCCTCAGACAAATAGAGAAATTAAAACCAAACAAATTCCCAGGCCCTGATGAACTGTTTGCAAGAGTTTTAAAGGAATGTAAAGAGGAACTTAGCAAACATCTGGCATATCTTTTCAATATATCACTACAAACTGTCATAGTGCCAGACAAGTGGAAAAGGGCCAATGTAATACCTATTTACAAGGCAGGTGACAGGTCCTTAGCTTCGAACTATAGACCAATAAGTCTTACCTCCATAGTTGGTAAATTTATGGAAACAATAATTGCCGAGGCAATTCGTAGCCATCTGGAAAGCATAAATTGAATAATAAATCTCGACACGGTTTTACTAAGGGGCGTTCTTGTCTTACAATTTAGTAACTTTTTTCACTAAGGTGTTTGAGGAGGTAGATCATGGTAATGAATATGATATTGTGTATATGGACATCAGTAAGGCTTTTGATAAAGTTCCACATCAGAGGCTACTGAGGAAACTTAAGGCCCACGGAATAGGAGGTGAATTTTTTTCCTGGGTAGAGGCATGGTTGACAAATAGGCAGCAGAGAGTTTGCATAAATGGAGAGAAATCAGAATGGGGGCACGTCTCAAGCGGTGTTCCACAGGGGTCAGTTTTGGGCCCCCTGTTGTTTACAATTTACATAAACGACATAGATGAGGGAATAAATAGCAACTTAAGCAAATTTGCTGATGACACCAAAATATGCCGTCTAATTAATTCTAATGAGGGCACTAGAGCACTCCAGAATGATTTGAATAGACTGATGCAGTGGTCAGAGAAGTGGCAGATGCAGTTTAATGTAGACAAATGCAAAGTTCTAAATGTTGGGCAGGGCAATAACCATGCCACATATAAACTGAATAATGTAGATCTTATTACTTGTGATTGCGAGAAGGATTTAGGAGTTCTGGTTAGTAGTAATCTTAATCCAAGACAACAGTGCATAAGTGTTCGCAATAAAGCTAACAGAATCCTTGGCTTCATATCTAGAAGTATAAATAATAGAAGTCCTCAGGTTGTTCTTCAACTCTATATATCTTTGGTTAACCTTATTTAGATTATGCTGCACAGTTCTGGTCACCGTATTACAGAATGAATATAAATGCACTGGAAAACGTACAGAGGAGGAGGACAAAGTTGATCAAATGTATCATAAATCTTCCCTACGAGATAGACTGAGGGCCTTGAATCTGCACTCTCTAGAAAGGCGCAGAATAAGGGGGGATATGATTGAGGTGTATAAATGGAAAACAGGAATAAACAAAGGGGATGTAAATAGCGTGCTGAAAATATCCAGCAAAGACAGGACTCGCAGCAATGGTTTCAAGTTGGAAAAGTTCAGATTCAGGAAGGATATAGGAAAGCACTGGTTTGGTAATAGAGTTGTGGATGAGTGGAACAAACTCCGAGTACCGTCATAGAAGCTAAGGCGTTGTGTAGTTTTAAAAATAGGTTAGATAAATACATGAGTGGGTGTGGGTGGGTGTGAGTTGGACCTGATTTGCTTGTGCTACTAGGTCGGATGCAGTACTAATTCCTTAAGTGGAAGTGACCTGACTACCTGGAGAAGATTATTTCCAGGTGGGTGTGAGTTGGTCCTGACTAGCTTATCCTACTAGGTCAGATGCAGTGCTCCTTTCTTAAGTGAATGTAACCTGACCTGGCTGGGTCGGGGCATTGGCTTGTGCTGGTTGGAGACTTGGACCTGCCTCGCATGGGCCAGTAGGCCTGCTGCAGTGTTCCTTCTTTCTTATGTTCTTTAAACTTAATGGAAGGGGCAAGATTATTAAGAACATCAAGAAAGGGTTGGAAGAGACTTGAGTCATGAGGCCAAAGAACAAAGATGTCATCTATATAGCGGAACCAGAGTGAAGGACGTACATCAATAGTAGGAAGAAGAACAGTCTCGAAGTATTCCATGTAAAGATTAGCAAGAACAGGAGATAGAGGAGAGCCCATAGCGACACCGAAGGTTTGTGAATATTATTTACCTTGGAAGGAAAAGGAATTAGAGTCCACACAAAGACGGATAAGATCAAGAAAGACATCGGTAGGTATGGGGAGATGAAGTGACCCTTCATTGGCCTTCTCTCCGAGAAAATTAAAGGCATCATCAAGAGGGACATTAGTGAAGAGGGACTCAACATCAAGACTAAGCATCTTACATGTCGGGAGAGAGCGAACCCGTTCGATGAAGTCTTAGAGTGACGAAGGTGGGCAGGAGAAAAAGTACCAAGAAAGGGAGTGAGGGTTTTAGATAGCCAAGAAGCAAGAGAATAAGAAAGAGAACCTCTAGAAGATACGATGGGACGCAGAGGAATATCAGGTTTGTGAGTTTTGGGAAGGCCTTAGAAATAGGGCAGAGAGGACAGATGACAAGAAAACGTTTAACAAGGTCAAAGTCAGAAGGACAGAGTGAAATGCGGCTACCACCCCAGCCCCACCCTGGGGTCGACAGAGCACCAGACGATGCCATATTGTCTATGGGAATATAGAGATCAAATAAAAAGGGAACATTACTAGAATATGGGAGAATAGACGGTAGCGGTCTATTCTCTTAGGATATGCTGCCACCACCTGCTCTTTTAATAGTGGAAGGGATAAAAGAAACGATAGTCATATGAGAAGGGAGAAAAACAAGGAGTTTGGGTTAGAGCAGGAGAAAACCCAGTGAGAAATAATAGAGGACAGTTAAAACAAGATAGGGGTCCTGATAAGTACTGGCTCTTAGGGTAGCATGGCCTGAAAACATGAGCAGTAGGCATCTTATCAGGGCTTGACTCTCCACAGAAAAATGATAACATCAATAGGTTATTAAATTTAGTCTCTGACACATGGACCTTATATACATGGCTCAAAGGGGGAAGTAAAACATACCCAGGTAAGACCACTTACAATTTAATAAACACATTACAAGTGTATCTGAAATTGTTTATACCAAAGAAGAAAAATTTATAGTAGCACATAATTATTATAGCATGCCTGGCTTACTGATGTTAAAACTACCTCCCCACATAGTTCCCAAGGAACTCCATTGCTTTCCATACTGAAGTTTAAGTGCCTGATCCATTCCTGCTTTGGGATGCTCCTGAGACCTTCCAAATCCCAGATTACAAACCTGTTCTGATCTTCCAGGACTATAGTGTTCAAGGTCTCTCTAGCACTATTCTCTCCTCAGTATTTCTGGTGGATCTCTCCTACTTTGGAGGCCTATCTTTGGGGGTGCCTGGTTGCTAACCCCAAGCCTGCTCCTACTCTTGAGGCATCTCTTTGGGGGTGCCTGGTTGCCGCTAAACCCTAAAATAATTTTTCAGGTTTAGTCACAAAATACACAAGGAAGAATTTCTACAAACAAAATAAAGATCTTGCAAAAGAATATAAGAAAGGAACATAATTAATAAACTATCAAAACAATAAAAAATGGCATATCAAATATAATTCAAGATTTTACATAAAAATAAGACAGCTGAATTTTTTTTTTTGTATGGAATTGACAGCTGAAATACAGTAAACAAACAGTATAGCTTAACACAATTATAAGACAAAAAAGACTGAACATATATGTATGCACACAATAACATGAAACATAGGCTAGTATGAATTAAGACAGGAAAACATAATAGTTGTGCAGGATAGCAAAAACAAAGGTAAGAGGTTAAGTTACATGTGACAGATAAGTTACAGGAAATAAACATAGTTAAACATAAGTAGTAGATATTTAATAAAAGAGTATTAGCATAAAAGATAGGTTAGGAATAAGATATAGGTTAGAAATAAAGTATTAGGGTAGATCACATGAGTCAAAAATAAGTCATTACACCTAAAATTATCATTTTTCTTACAATTTACTACAATCATACAATATACAGTTATCATTTAGCTATCATAATAAGGCAAGTTATAAGTCATACACAGTTAATTGCCCTTTCTTAGAGTGATACATGCCGGCTGGAGGCTTGTTCCTCCAATGGCTATAACACAAAAAGACTGCATTTTAACAATATTTGAGCATTTCTACTTATCTCCCTCAACACAGATTATGAACTCACTTGTTAGCAGCAGTATAATCAATATGAGAAGTTGAAAAAGGCTTCTTAAGCTGATAAAGGTGTGAGAGTGGTCATGGGAACCTCCTCGTGTTCCTTCTCATGTACACAAACTCTTTACAAATTTCGACACAAGAAGGCCAACTTGCCTCTATAAACCTTATTTCTACTCAAAATAATTATTACAATGAATACTAATACTAGAAAAACAATCAGACACAAATAAAATTAATGTTATACACTATATTACAGATTAACAAAAATTCTAGAGAAAACATATTGGAACATACAATAACAGAGCAACAGAATGCGAAGATGGTCACAGTTCAAATACATTTCTTGAGTTAATTAACAGCATTTATTTCTTTCCCCTGAGTTACAGAACTATGCACATGGTAAATAGGTAAGGATATAGACAAGAAATACAAGTGAGGACTGTCATGAAATTTTCACAACTAATATTTATCACACTTACATAAATAATGCTTGAGGGCTGATTTGCTTCATTACAAGAGGTCGGAGAGAGTCCTTAGTTTCTTGTTGGAAACGATAGTGTAGGTACATGAGTCAGAGAGCAAGACGTCGGCTTTACGGAGGTAATCCTCACGATCAAGGATAACTATAGAATTACCTTTGTCAGAAGGGAGTATGGCAATATTAGCGTTAGATTTAAGAGAATAAATGGCGAGTTGATAGCGGCGAGGAAGGTGATGGTTCTTAGAAATCAGGCTATCAAGAACAGGAAGAAGAGCGCCACGAAAAGTGGAAAAATCAGGAAGATTATTATTACAAGATCGAGACTGGCGACAAGAATCAAAAGAGCTAATCATGTCAATACCAGCGCAAGGGGCAGGTGAGGTGGCAAAGGACAGACCAAAGCCAAGCAGTTCAAGCTCATGTTGAGAGAGTGTGACAGAAGACAGATTAGTAACAGTCAGTAAGGGAGAATTTAGACCAAGGACTGTCTGAGATGAGACGTTGAAGTTTGTTCTGTAGTTAAAAGAAGAATGCATTAGTGAATTCAGGCGAGCAGTGTCAAAAGCAATGGTTGTGAGAAGATTACAGAGATCTTGTGGAAGAGAAGAAAGAGAGCATATTGACGTTGACGAAGGGTAAAGAAGGCATCTTCAACATGAGACTTATTAGAAATAATGAGCTGTTGGAGTATTAGACGGGCATTATCCGAAAGGATTCCGCCCCTGTCGGCTGGCCTATAAACTCCCTCCCTCTTTCTTTGTGTTAGTGTGACTTTGTAAATGGTCCAAGTCGGACCGAAACGTCTTAAGCTCCTCTCTTCTATATGCGGGTTATTTGTGTATTGTTCCAGTCACGGTATTGTACCTTTTTTTGTAATTGGTACAAGTATTGTTCTGTGGTAGTGTAAACAACATTGGTGCAAGTAGTGTAAACAACTCTGGGACAAGTAGTGTTGTCTGGTAGTGTAAACAACTCTGGGACAAGTAGTGTTGTCAGGTAGTGTAAACAACTCTGGGACAAGTAGTGTTGTCAGGTAGTGTAAACAACTCTGGGACAAGTAGTGTTGTCTGGTAGTGTAAACAACTCTGGGACAAGTAGTGTTGTCTGGTAGTGTAAACAACTCTGGGACAAGTAGTGTTGTCTGGTAGTGTAAACAACTCTGGGACAAGTAGTGTTGTCTGGTAGTGTAAACAACTCTGGGACAAGTAGTGTTGTCTGGTAGTGTAAACAGCTCTGTAACTAGAAGTTTTCCCTGGTGGTGTAAACAGCTCTGTAACTAGAAGTTTTCCCTGGTGGTGTAAACAGCTCTGTAACTAGAAGTTTTCCCTGGTGGTGTAAACAGCTCTGTAACTAGAAGTTTTCCCTGGTGGTGTAAACAGCTCTGTAACTAGAAGTTTTCCCTGGTGGTGTAAACAGCTCTGTAACTAGAAGTTTTCCCTGGTGGTGTAAACAGCTCTGTAACTAGAAGTTTTCCCTGGTGGTGTAAACAGCTCTGTAACTAGAAGTTTTCCCTGGTGGTGTAAACACACTATCACTAACAATGCTCTCCAGTCTTTTATGCAGTAGTACGAGCATTGAGCATAATTCTCCAGAAGTGTAAACAGCCTCAATAGCACAATTAGTGTTGTGCAGCAACAATCACACGATTTATGTGTTCCAGTATAACAATCAAGCACAATTTTACTTATGGTATTCTAAAATAAGGTGTTCTATAATAACTGTATGATCGGTGTTCTCTAGTTTGGTATATAAGAACATCAGCGTTGATATTATGTATTACTGTATACAACATCAACAGAACTTGTGTTCCCCAGTAACGAATACATCACCAGCAAAATTAGTTTCCTTCAATATTGTATACTACATCACGATCACTTTGGTTGTCTTCAGTACTGTATAAGAGCAACACAAATGGTGTTTTGTCAGCGACAATAATAATACCGTAACACCAACTCAACATGAACATCCCCAGTAGGCTCAGAGAAGGGTGGTAACCACGACAACTGTGTCGTTAATGGAGTCCTTATGAGAGCTGACGTATTTCACCGACCAGAATAAAGTCATTTGCTTGGCACAAACAGCAGTTCTCACTCTGCTGCTTGTATTTTGAGTGCACATTAAACTGGTGTGGTGTTAATACTAGCAAACTGTTTCTCGCATTCCACAAACTCCCTCTTGATTATTGCTAGTCCGGTGAACTATTAACAGTTTCCACTGGTCGTAGAAAATAACTTCGACCTAAGATATCAATTATTACTTAGCAGTATTTCCAGAATTTATCAAAGCTGTATTATAGGATTTTCCTCCGTGACAATATCCTCCTTTTACAAGTTAGCTTTTACTTAATTTTTTTTTTTTACCAAATGCATTAATTTCCTGAGGCAACTCCTGCCATCTATGACGTTTCTTCAAATAACATTTTGTTTTGCACACATTAACAGTGGTTAAATAGCCTCACCTTGATGAATAAAATGTTGTGTATTTTTCGAAACATTCAATTAATTTTTAATGGAAATTCATTATATTTACCTTCCACATGAGCTGAAGCAGCATTGCTAATTGCTATGTCAAATTTGGTTTAACTTAAAATTAAACCCAATTAATTTAAAAAGAAATATATATTGGTACTGTGATCACTTTTATAAGGTATCAATAAAATTGGACCTATAAGATACTGCCGATTTTTTTATTTTTCCAAAAGTTTTGTTTTTATTTCTTCCATAACAAAAGGATTCATCGAATCGGCTTTAAATTTCAAGGTTGGTAAACGGTGGTGGCAAAGCTCTCACTTCACACGTGGTGTCCGGTTCGATTCCCTGAGAAGGGGTGGAAATATTGGACGTGTTTCTCACACCGGTTGTCTATGTTCATCCATCTGTAAAAAGGGGACCAGGGTGTTATTGGACTGATGTGGGTCGCATCCTGGAACAAAAATGACCTAATTTGCCCAAAAGCTCAGCATAAAAGGGGCTTTCTATAAACATGGCGCAGGCTGGCAGGAGGCGAATAAACACGATATGCATAGAGCTTATTCGTGGCACGGTTTATGGATCTACAGCTTCAGTACTACTTCCGCCATTCTACGAGATACTTTTCACATAAACAACACGGATTTATATGGAGGGCCCTCAATGGAGCAACACGTATATTTGTGAAGCTATGTTCGGCCAGTGTGTATGAAAGCCTGGTGGATAAGTACCAGGAAGTGCGTCAACTTGGCTGTGGAGGTATGCTTGCATGATGTCTCATGCTTCTATTCCTGGATAAAAGTCAGGTTGTTCCATTTAAAGCTGTTGAGGAAGATCTGGTGCTGCCTTTGAGGCATATGGGACAGTGCATATGGCGACGGTTGGCGGGACTGAGGGACTCTATGCTGGATTGCCGAAGGGTCCTACACACTTAAGATTACCCTTCGGTACCCAAACCGTCCTATGTAGTATTGGCAGACTTTAAGACTCAAGTTTTGTGTCATACACTGGTCAGAGGCACACTTGCCCCCTTTTGTGGTGCATATGAGCATGTTGCAGCTCAATGTGAGTAGCAGTGGGGCGTGTCCAGCCTTTAAGGTGGTGCCGGATTTCATCAGGCAAGAGGGAGACCATTCCCACAGAGGTGGGAAGTGAACAGTGTGCCTCTGGTGTTGTTGAGGTTAGCGAGTCAGGGACCAGCAGGAGACTAACTATGCCTTTTGATACGCAGGTGGTGGAGACACCGCAGGCAGACCCGAAGAAGTCTCAAGTAAGGAAGGTGGAAAGCTGGAGAAATCCATCGATGTAGTGTTGAGAGATTTTTGAGGTAGTCAGGCTGAGGCGCAGGTACAGAGCTTGAGTTGGATCTCCCTACAGAGGTGGTGGATGCTGTCCTTAGTGTTGAGCCTCTGCTTGAGGTGGAAGGGAATCAGTCGCAAATCCAAATGGTGGAAGTGGAGATCCACAGGAAGGGCAGTCTGGATGAGGCAACGCAGGTGGAGGGGAAACCCGCAAACGTGCGGCGGTCCTTCTGATTCGGAGGACGTTCTTATGCCTGGGCAGCGCTCGGGAAGAAGGCGGGGCAGAGGTGTTGGCACATGGAACGGGAGGTTCTAAAGGAATGAGTGTTCCTAGGGGTCAAGCTAAGGGTGCCCGGAAGTGCTTTAGATAAACGGGGTTCAGATATAAAAAGGTAAACCCCATATTTCCCTTTTAAGTGTTTAAGATCAATATGAACGGTTTAAAGACGGGAAAGGAAGCGTGGCTGGTTTGTAGATGTGTTGAGGCGTAACAGGATTGAGGTGGCAATGGTGCAAGAGTATAATTTTCCCACCGGGTGTCTTGGAATTGAAGGTTATGAGGTATATGGGCGCATTCTCGAAGACTAAAGGGCGGTGTATGGATCCTGATTGGGTTTAGCCATTTCGTGGTTAAGCATAGAGAGGAGGGGGAGGGGGAGGGTGGTGGGTGGACAGGTTGTGGGGGTTAGGGTGTCATTTGTTTGGGTATATGGGCCAGCGGAAGTGGATGTAACATTAGGTCACTGTCGGAGGTCGGTTTGTAGCGGGTGATTGGAATTGTGTCTTAAGAGCAAGAGATGTGGAGCCGCGGAGTGCAGGGTTTTGCTCGATGGTGTTGAGGAATTTGTAAGCATACCTCCCAGCCGAGTTGACAACTAGACACACTTCCTGGTACTTATGTACCAGGCTTTCATACACACTGGAACATTGCTTCACAAATATAGTGTAGCTCCATTGAGGGTCACTCCATATAAACCATGTTGTTTATGTGAAAAGTATCTCGTAGAGATGTGGGGATGAGGGGAGGGGTGGTTACACACACTTTTTGAGAGGGGGATACCCGCCAGGCTAATAGGATTTATATAACGAGGGTGGGACAGTTAGGAAGGTGGGGATTTTTGATGTTTTTTTTCAGATCATGAAGGGGTAAGGTGGGGGGGAATGGGGAGGTCTGCCTCGACGTTATGATAGTTTTTGGAATTGAATGTACTGTTATTGAAGAGGAGGGGAGGGAGTTGTTTGCTGCCTGGTGGTCACAGTTGTGGGAAGAGGGGCATGGGGTGAGTGATGTCATTCAATGGTGGGACTCAGTAGCAAAGGGGAAAATCAGGGGGTTTTTTTTGTGCGTAGGGGGCGTGGGAAAATCAATTGGCTCATGGTTTGATAGGGTACCTGGAGGGACAGTTAAAGAGGGTTGTTATAGGGGGTGTTTGGGGATATCCTGTGGAGGATATTGTGGGAGTGAAAAACAGTTAAGGGAGATTCATAATGATCGTTTTTGATGGTGCCTGTGTAAGGGAGGGGTTGGAGGAAGTTTGTGGGAGATCGCCGTCGGCCTGTGTCCTTAGGGGGCAGAAACAAAGGAGACGGCAACAGAGATGATGGGGTTGACTGTGGAGGAAGAGTTTTGGGGCTATGTTCGTGGGCAGGAGCTGGTTACGACGGAAGGGATGAGTGGGGGATGTGGATGCTGGTATCTGGAGCACATGAAAAGTAGAGGTTTCCAGGGGGAAAGGGATTAGGAGTCATGGGCGGGTATGTGCAATGTCTGTTGGAAACGTGTGATAGAGGATTATTAAATGGTAATATTAGTGAGTTAGAGGTATGGGAAAGGGGTTGGATGCAGGGGGGGAAGTCGCCCGGGGAAGTTTGCCTTGTGACTTTTTTGTCAAACTGGGGAGTGAAAGAAATTTTTTGGGGATTTTTTTTTAATGAGTGAAAAAAAGAGGTGTTTTGGGGAGCTGCAGAGTACTGCAGTGGTGGGCTGGTGAAAAGGGGACTGGGAAACGTAAGGGGCAGGATTATTGACCCATTTCACATTTTGGTGATTATAAATTTTTGTGAAAATTTTTGGGAATATAATTAAAAAAGGGGAATTTATAGGATTGGGGGGGAAGGTATCCGGGGGGTCAATGTTCGAGGGGCCCTGGCAATTCGAGATTTCATTGAGCAATGACAGTGGGTGGGGGGGGGGGGAAATTTTAGCCTTAGATTGGGGGGCCCCTTTAAAATAGGTAAGGGAGGTGTTGTGGGGATTATGTATTGGCAGGGGTTTGGGTAGAAAAAGTGGATTGGGCACGGATTTATATCGGGGGGGAAACGGGTGCAGGTTAAGGGGGGGTGGGCGTGAGTGGGTGGACGAGGTTTAAACAAGGGTGCCCCTATCACAGATTCTGTTTGCCTGTTTAAGGATCCCTTTTTTATAGAGTGATTGAATTTCCCCATGGGGGGGTATTTAGGGTATTTGGGTTTAACAACGGTGTTGGTGTGCAGCAAAGCTATTGGTTTGAGCATAAATGTGGAAAAGTCAAAGTTGAATGGAAGTAGGGGGTGGGGAGGTTGGTGGATAAAAGGGGGGAGTGGTCTGTGGTGCAGGAGGTGAAGATTTGTGGAGTCTTTTATATGAGGGATATGTGGGAGGCGAGGGAGGTTAATTTTTGGGGGGGTTTTTGGGGAGAGTGTCACGGGACTTTTGGGGGGGTTGCGGTCACAGTTCCAAAAAGGGGGAGGGCGATGGTTGCAAATTTTGCTCTACAGAAAGGGTATGGCATGTGGCAGTTGTCCCCCTTCGTTGATGCAGATGATGTGCTTATTTTGCAAAGTATGTTTTCTTAGGTTCGAAGGGGGTTCGGGATGTGGTGGCTTAAGCGTGATGTGATTTTTGGCCCCCGATTGGGGGGATTGGGACAAATTTTCTCTGGGGGGGGTCAGGTGCCTGTATTTTAAAACATTTTTTTTTGGGGTTATGGGGCCCAGGGGGGGGGTAGGATTAGGGGGGGTTTTATGAGGGATGTTAAGCAGTGTTGGGTGGGTAGGGACCTGAGGGATTGGGGGGAGGCTATGGGGGAGAGTATTAATGCGGGTGGGGGACCCGGGTTCCTTAAAAGTTGGCACACTGGGGGTGGGGGAGGGAAAAATGCATGGCTGGGGTGGAGGTTGTCAATGTATGTTTGGGAATGGGAGTTGACCCAAAGGCTCTTACCTTAATAAAATTCCCTACTAAAGGTATATTACTTAGTCTCGACTAATATCTAATATACATCTGTCTCTATTGAGACTATCAGTTGCTACATTTGTATAGTGTATTTTTTATGTTTTACACTGCAAGAGAACTTTGTAACATACTCTAAGTATTTATATGTTTTTTTATTAAAGGGATGAATTTTTTCTAAGTTGAATCAGTCCCAATAATCCCCCCTTATAAATAAAAGGTGACATTTTTTTAAAGAACAATTAGAATAGGCCTGAGTCGACATGTTGTTACAGAAAAGGGCCCAAAAAAGGCTTGAGATAAAGGGCCCTTTATCGTAACATTCATACTTTCAAAACAAAAAGGGACTTTAAGTCGACGACGCGGCTGGCATTTGTCTCTTGTACACTAAATGTTAAAGTACAATCATTCTTTTTTGGAAAAAAGGGGAAAATTTTGGAAAGAGTTGAAGAAAGTTATTTCAGGAAACCATAAAACCCGGACACAACCACTTCCCTTGGGGAAAACTTTAACACAAATAGTGTCTTGTTGACTGTCCCATTGAGAACTACGATTAGAGATCTCCACTGAAGGTAATCACCAAGGAAGCATAGTGCAGAGATGTTGACTCCTAGTGCTTGCAGTTTGCCAGGAGTCCCTGGTGCCAGGAACATAGTTATCTTTTCTGAAGCCATAAAATTGTCATACGAAGTGAGATTGTCATAGGAATCTTGCCAGTGATTGACTGGAGTAACACTTGTCTGCAGTTGCTGATTTCCAATCTGTTCTTCTTTCTTTCCAAAGAGGCCATTTACACTTTGTTAAGAAGTGCTGATAGACGCGAGAAAAAAGGTGATGCTACCTGGTAAGCACGTGCAGTAATCGTGGGCTCACCTAGTCAACTTTGACAACTTTCGCAACTTTGACACAGTTCTTGCAGGTAGTAGAGGAGGTTTCTTCACTGGATCAGGAATTTGCATCTTGACAGCAAAGTGTTCAGCAAAGATTTCAGCTTTCTGTCTGTCTGTCTGTCTGTCTGTCTGTCTCTCTTTCTCTCTTTCTCTCTCTCTCTCTCTCTCTCTCTCTCTCTCTCTCTCTCTCTCTCTCTCTCTCTCTCTCTCTCTCTCTCTCTCTTTTTGTGTTATATAAATGTTATTGCAATAAAATTAAATTCATGTGATATACAGTATCGTAAATAGATAACGACCATTAGCAAACTGCAGTTGTTTCGAGGAAAATCTCTAATAACCTCAACATTAGAAAATAAGTAGGTATTACGATGCCATCATTATGGTTGAACGGACACATGTGCATATTCTCAGGACATCTTTATTGGATTCGTTTCTGCCCTAAAAACTTCAAATTATTCACGCGAATAAAAGAATACAGTATATAAGAGTAGAGAAAGCATGTTCTTGGTGAAGATCAAAGGGTTTAAAAAATCCCGGTCACCTAATTGCTGTGTCACGTGGCAGCAGAAAATCAGCGAAAGTCTAGCTGGAGTCTAGTTCTGCCTGGTCCCCGTCCTATTGAATTCTTCTCATCAACTTCACATCATCTGCAAAAAGGGACACATATAGTCTATTCCTTAAGTCATGTCGTTCACAAATGCCAGAAACAACACCGGTCCCAAGTTGACCCCCGTGGACCCCTATCATCACAGGCGCCCACTCTGACACCTCGCCACTACCATCACTGTTGTCTTCCTGACAGTTATTCCCTGATCCATTGTAGTGCCTTCCCTGTTGTCCCTGCCTGGTCCTCCAGCCTTCTTACAGTCCCAAACAAATGCAATCTACCCACCCCTCTCTCTCTCTTGTCTTACTGCTGTCACCCTGTCATAGAACTCCAGTAATAATAATAATAATAATAATTTATTTAGACATAATACAATGTTGAACTACATAGTTAGGTATATATGAAGGGGTACATGCCAAAAGCCTCTTTTATGCTGAGCATTGTGGCATTCTTAAGATTAATTAACAGTAGAATACATAGTAAAAAAAATATGGTTGATAATTTACAAAATAAGTATAGTTTATCTAAGTTGTAAAATTTGAATATAAGTTGAACATAATAATTTATTAATTGCAGTAATGCAATTAATTGAATGAATCAAACAAATTAAAACAATTAGTTGTATTGCAATTACAGTTTATATGGTCATTATATAAGTTACAGAGTACAAGAGTGAATTATTTTATTTTTTAATGTTATGAAACAGTTAGCTCAGTATGCATTATTTATAACAGGTTTTTTCATTTAAGTGATTAATCAATTTTGTTGGGTATTGTGCCCTTGGTTTGGGTGAGAAAGGTTTTTTTTTTTTTGCATAATTTTGAATTGATACATGCAGGGTTTCTTTGGCAAACGGGAATGAATTCCAAATTTTCGGGCCTTTATATCATTGAGTTTTTTTAATGTTAGATGGACACGAGGGAAAATCAGGGTGATCTGTGTCTAGTGTTATGGTCATGTGTCCTTTTTAAAATTGGTAAAGAAGTTTGGTGGTGGGTTAATATTTGCATAGTGTTCTATGTATGTAGTGGCACAGTAAAAAAAGGGGTTTTTGACACAGGATTTCCGTCCCTAAAAACCCTGCTGGTTGTCGCTGATAAGTTCGTTCCGTTCTAGGTTTCCACCACTTTCTCCTAAATCTTCCCATATTTTGCATATAAAGATGTCAGTAACACAGGTCTGTAGGTTAGTGTGTGTGTGTGTGTGTGTGTGTGTGTACTCAACTCTCACCTACTTGTGGTTGTGAGGTGATTCACAGCTCCTGGTCCCTCTTTTTCCCGCCCTACAAAATTTACTCTCAAACCATACCTCGGGCGGGGATAAAACCCCGCGATCAGAGTGAGTCATAAAACTCCAGACAGTCGTCTTAGCCACGGGGAATACTGATTCATCCACTAGGATTTTATACACCTAGGAAGGTTAGCTAGCGTGGCCGTGACGAACCAGCTCAAGCCCCTTAAAAGCAGTCATCATGACTCAATGATTGCGAGTTCTATCCCCCCGTGGTATGGTTTGTATCAATCGTGTTATTACGATTTCGTGTGTCGTAAATTTACCCCTCAATGCTCCAACAGCAGGGACTACATTTACTATCTTCCAGGAGCGGTACCAACCCTGCAACCACAACTAGATGAGATACCTCAGGCGTTTCGCTGCTTCAATAGATTTATTGAAGATTGTTGTTATGGCGCAAATGGTGCATCCTCCCCCTTCCAAGACCCAAAAAGAAATTTATTTGGGCCCCTGCCTTAAATATAAAAATTTAACTGGGTTTCTTCACCTCGTCCTCGGCTGTGTGCAGTGTGTCCAGCACTGCTGGTGAACCCTACAACCTCGGTTTGCTGGAAGTTTTTTTTGTGTTTATTTGAATCCTTCCAAATCTTGTGCTGAGCTTTTTATATACTTCCTGGTCGCCCCCCTAAGCTCCCTCGTTTCTTTCTCAGTCTGATTACCTGGTCTTTGCTTTCCCCCTGATGAGGCTGTATAGCAACTTTGTCGTTTTTGGCTTTAATACTTTTCATTCCATATTTGCTTGTTGGCCTCTCTTTTTCCCTTACATATTCGTGTCTGGCTCTTCAGCTCAACTCACTGTTATCCTTAGTTTTTTTAGTTTTATATATTTTCTATGCTCTTGCACACTTGGCTTTGGCATCTCCACACCTCAGGAAAAACCTTGGGCTCACTGGTTTTCCCCTTTTTTCTGTTGCCCCCCCCTTCTCCTGTCTCCGTGTTTAGTGGCCACTTGTTCTACCATTTAATTTACTGTCTTTCCCTCTATTTTTCTTTCCTACTGCACCTCATGTGGGAATCGTTTGACCCCTGTGTTTTACCATTTTATGAAGTTTGGCTCTTCCGCCTTCTCATGTCCTTCCTTTTTGTTAACTCTACTATGTATTCCCTTGTGTTGAAGAGTCTTTCATTATTACCCCCTATGTCTGAACTGTTCAAGGTGAATACGAGGTCCAGCCTTGCTGGTTCATTCTCTCCTCTACTCCCCCTCTGGTTGAGTAACTTTGCCCGGCCCATGTGGCCCTTCAGGCCCCCACAGCTAGTGTCCACCATCGTTCTCTTGCTCTATTCTGTGGTGGGGGGTTTTACATTCTGCTATCATCCCACCTCTTCGCTAGTCGCTATCCCCGCTCCAAGAGCTTATTGTACCTCATCTTAAAGCAATGTATGGTTCCTGCTTCCCTACTTTACTCTCCAGATTATTCCACTTCCTGACAGCTGTAGAACTGAAGAAATACTTCCAATATCCCGTTGACTCATCTGTGTTATTCCCTTTCCCGTTTTGTCTTCTTGTTAATGTATCCCATCTCTCAGGCTCTTTCCACCTTTTCAATTTCATTTTATGTTGTTATATGTCCTCCCCATTCCTCCTGTCTTAGTGTAGTCAAACTGAGTTATTTGCCTCATCATAGGACATAACCCTTGCTCTTGACTAGTCCTGTGCAAACTTTGCACTTTTTCCAATTTCTCCCAATTTTTTTGTTTGACCAGGGGTGGGTTCCATACTGGTGCTGCATACTCCCAAAGTGGGCCCGCGCCCGTGACAGTGTCGGGAAAGACTTACTTAAATGTCGAAATGCTATTTATATTTCTAGCAGGCGGCCATATGCTGCAGCGGGTTTTTCCACCTCGGGATATATCTTCGGTATGCGCTCACCCCACGATCCCGCGGTCTTGCATTCCCAAGCTCCACGACTTTTCACTTGCTGGGGGTTTAACTCACGATCCATTTATTGGACCAGGCTTAGCGTCCACTCCCCCCCTTTTTAAACTTACCATCCTCGTCGCTTGAATTCTCCCCATGAGTTTCAAATCGTCTACTTACAGGGATACCTCTGAACCTAACCTTCCAACATGTCATTCCCTAAAAAGAAACGTAGTACCTTGTGGAAAACCCTCGATTCAAGCGCCTACTGTGACACCTCGTCATGTACCAACCTTTTGTTTCCCCGATTATTTTCACCGATTCCTGGCTACTTATCTACTTT
>WNWK01017549.1:0-42200 GCA_009830355.1 Cherax destructor | reverse complement strand
TTTAAGGGGAGTGCGTGACGAGCTTTTCGTTTCTGAGATGAACGAGAAGAAAGTGTCGAATCGTCATGTGTGGGTCTTGGTCGTTTGCGTGTGGGACCAGGGGTGGTCCGATGTGAGACGGGCGAGCGATTCGAAAATTGCCACACCGTCGAGGGAGAAGCCGGAATCAAGGTCAGAGAAGAGCGAAGGTCAGATGTATCGAAAGGGCCAGTCAGGTCCCTGGGACCTGAAGCAGGTGACGAACTGGCACCCGCTTCAGGTACAGGGGTATTAGGGTTGTCAGAAGAGTTATCCGTTATCAAGGTAGGGTCAGAACTAGGTGCGGTATCAAGGGGCCCGGGGGTAGAGTCACGGATTAGGGCATCCATGGTTAGGTTACTTCTTTCTTTTTGTTTTTAAGAAAAAAAAAGAAAGAAAAGAAAATAAAAATAAAAAAAAGAATAAAAAAAGGGGTGAACGTGGAGGAATAGCTCCTAGGAGGAATGAAAGGGGCGTAAATCCCCCTCCGTGCCCAAGAGGACCTCAACACCACAAGTAGTGCAGATGCTGCATGGAACCCGTGCCATACCCTATCCTTCATGCCAGTAAACCAGCAATCCGGGATAGCAACCTCACATCCACCGAGCCACCTCAGTGGACAAAAGAGAGGGCGGCCGGATATCCGCCACAAAGCATACCGCCTTCGGCCACCACACCCAGAATCCGAAAGGTGGCCTCCAGAGATACACCCATCGCCCGAAAGATACCCAAGGCCACCCCACGGGAGACCAGAGAGGGATTGGGACATCCCCAGGCGATCCAGATTCCACGGCAAACTACACCACCGCCAAGAACCTCAACGGAGTAGGAATGGACCACGGTACCCTTCCCCCTACCTAGGAACTAGAATGCCTGTGGATAGAAGCTCCCAGGGTAAAAATGGGAAGGAAATAAGGGAGGGATGAGGAGGAGGAGGGGGAGGAGGAAAGGGAAAAGGGAGGATGGGGAAGATGGGAAAAGGGAGGGGGGATTGGGGGGTAATTAGGTTCGGTCTGAGGAAGAAGACCAAAAGGTCCAATTCCTCAGACCGATAGCCTCTTTACCTCGTCAAGGAGCCCCCCTTAAAGAGGGGAACGTGGAGGAATAGCTCCTAGGAGGAATGAAAGGGGCATAAATCCCCCTCCACGCCCCTCAACACCGCAAGTAGTGTAGATGCTGCATGGAACCCGTGCCATACCCTACCCTTCATGCCAGTAAACCAGCAATCCGGGATAGCAACCTCACATCCACTGAGCCACCTCGGCGGACAAAAGAGAGGGCGGCCGGATATCTACCACAAAGCATACCGCCTTCGTCCACCACCCCCGGAATCCGAAAGGTGGCCTCCAGAGATACACCCATCGCCCGAAAGATACCCAAGGCCACCCCCCGGGAGACCGGAGAGGGATCGGGACATCCCCAGGCGATCCAGATTCCACGGCAAACTACACCACCGCCAAGGACCTCAACGGAATGGGATGGACCACGATACCCTTCCCCCTACCTAGGAACTAGAATGCCTGTGGAGGGAAGCTCCCAGGGTAAAAATGGGAAATAAGGGAGGGATGAGGAGGAAGAGGAGGAAAGGGAAAAAAGGGAGGATGGGGAAAATGGGAAAAGGGAGGGGGGATTGGGTGGTAATTAGGTTCGGTCTGAGGTTGAAGACCAAAAGGTCCAATTCCTCAGACCAAGAGCCTCTTCACCACAGCAAGGAGCCCCCCTTGAAGAGGAAGTATCGTGAAGAGTATTTATGGTGCTGGATAATATGGAAAATTTCTGTTGGATTTGCTAACCACTTTCAGGCTAACAGTTTATTTTTTGACTAGCCTTATCCTGAGGGACACGGCTAGCTTTTGTGAGACTTCATCTGGAGGTGGGGGTGTTATGGGGCTATAGAAACCAACATGTATTTATGTACTAAGTAACAGTTACTCACTTGGAATACCAAATTATATAGAACTGATAGGGGACACAACTGCCTTAATGCTGTCATAAGGGCAGATCACTCTTATGGCTGAGAGTCAGCTGAGTCAAGCCTTGTTTTCAATATAATAGGTTGTACTATAGACACACACATTAAAATAAGTAGTTTATAAAGTTATATTTATTTTTGTAAAAGTAAAATAAGGAGAGGAAAGGGGAGAAACAAAATTATGGTGGCAGCTAGAGAATTTTGCTTGTTGATAGTCTTTTGTTTGTTTTGGTGGGAGGAGCCTAGCTAGGCCCCTACCTCTCTTTCACTCTCCTTGGTGGCTTCAAGCTCATAGGATGTCCTTATAATAATAATAGTTTATTGTGACATGATACAAAGATGTACAATAAGTTGTAAGAATGGGGTGCACATGACAAAAGGCCCTTATATGCAGAACATTATGGGCAAACTTAAAATTAACTTACCACTAAATGGTAAAAATTATAGTAAACAATCTACAATATACAGTGGACCCCCGCCTAACGAGCAAAATTCATTCCAGAAGCCTGCTCAAGTGCCATTACCGAACGAATTTACTTCCTTAAGAAATAATGTCACGTAGGTTAGTCTATTTCAGACCCCAAAAAATACACTTCCACAAGCACTTACAATATTATACTTACATAATTGTACGATTTCCGGGGTGTTCGTTAGGCGGGGGTGCACTGTAAGTATAACTGAGTATTTAACCCTCTGATTGTTTTGGTCGTATATATACGTCTTACGAGCCAATGTTTCCGACGTATTAATATGCATAAATTCTAGCGGCCTCAAATCAAGTGGGAGAAAGCTGGTAGGCCCACATGTGAGAGAATGGGTCTCCATGGTCAGTGTGCGCAGTATAAAAGAAATCGGGGAGCCAGTGGTGCATTGTAGGAAAGCCATTTCAGTAGTCCATGTTCAGCATGCCTAGTGGTAAGAAATATCCGACTCCCCAGCGAATCTGGGACTCTTCTCTTTCCCAGTGATAGCTCTAACAGATAGAAGTGTCTCTGAAGATGAATTTCATGGTTTTGAGGAGTTTGTGACTGAAAGCAATGCCCAGGATACCAGAAAGCAGGAAGGAAGGAAGAGATGAGAGGAAGGAAGGAAGGTAAAAAGTTATGAAAAGAAGGAAGGAAAGAAGAAGTAAGGTAGGAGGAAAGGAAGGAAGGAAGGAATTAAGAAAGGAAGAAATGAAGGAAGGAAGAGATGAGAGGAAGGAAGGAACAAAAGTAGTAAGAAAGGAAGGAAGGCAGAACGAAAGGAAGAAAGAAAGGAAGAAAGAAAGAAAGGAAGGAAGGAAGGAAGAAAGGAAGGAAGGAAGGAATGAATGAAGGAAGAAAGAAAGGCAGGAAGGAAGAGATGAGAGGAAGGAATGGAGATGAGAGGAAGGAAGGAAATAAGTAAGAAAGGAATGAAGGAGGGAAGGAAGCTAGGAAGAACAGGAAGGAGGTTGTGGGGGAAGAAGACATGGGACCCCATTTGTGTGGACAGGTTGACAGGCAGTGAGGATAGTGAGTAATGGTATAATATGACATTTTGACAGCTGCCTTACCCTGACTCAGCAAATTTAGATGTCCACACACACACACACACACACAGCTTCAAGCTTCCAAGTGCTATGGGAAGTTGATGGAAAGTGTTCAGTCATTATATGTGTATATATATATTATAGAACAATAGTAATAAACAATTTTTTTTATTGTTGGTGGGTGTAAACAAGTTTTGTAAACAATATAATGATACTAATGTTTGTGCAATTATTGTGTTGCATATGAGTGTATATATATACATTGCATTTTACTTTGGTCTCACAGGCCACATAAATTACATGAGAAAATAAAATAGTAAAAAAAACAAGAAACCTTTGAAAGGAAGTAAACCAAAGTTTACCGGTGAGCGGCATTCGCCGCTGGTGCCATACGCGGCTCACTTTTTGCCAACTTTACACCTCTATATCTCCATAAGTACTGATCGCAAAAAAAAAATTGGGGGGGGCTTAAAACAATCATAAAAATAATCTTAACATTTTGATAAGATGATTTTTTTTTTCGAATATTTTGCGACACCAGAAGACACTTCAGGATTTGGGGTTGCAACAGTCAAAGGGTTAAGCAATGAAATTTGAACATAACAATTTTGAAACTATAGTTTTACAATTTTGAACATAACAATTTTGAAACATAATAGTTTTACAATTTTGAAGCATTACAGTTTTATATATCAACATAATACAGTGGACCCTCGCTATTTGAACATTCTTCATTCCATTATTATTATTATTATAATCAAATAGAAGCGCTAAACCACAGGGGTTATTCTTCATTCCAGAATGCTGTTCAAGTGCTGTTACTAAACGAATTTATTCCCATAAGGAATGATGTAAATTAGATTAGTCCATTTTAGACCCCCAAAAATACACTTATAAAAGCACTTACAATAATAAACTTACATAAAAGGGCGAGTTTGGAGTGTTCGAATAGTGAGGGTCCACTGTAATTTATTATTTGTAGTAATGCAATTTATTAAATCAGCTCAAACAAATCAAATCAATTATTTGTGTTGCAATAACAGTTTATATAGTCATTAGATGAGTTACAAGGAGTACAAGAGTACATGAGAATGGATTTCTTTATTTAGTAATGCTATAGAAACAAAGTTAGATTAGGTTGCATTAATTATAACAGGTTTATACATTTATGAGATATAAGTTTCAACATTTGCACTAGATTAAGTTTGAGAAATTATTGTTCTTTGAGCAATTATGTAAGGGGTTTTGAGGCTAAGGAAGTAACACAGTGAATAATGTTATCTGAAGCAGTGGAAAGTGATTTATTAACTTTGTAGGTAATGTTAAGTATTGTGTATTTAGTTTTGGGTGAGTAGGTGGTTTTTCAGCAGTTTTGAATTGATTGCCCTTCTTATTTCTGGGCAAGATGTGTGCCCCAGAGGTAAGATTTATACTTTAAAGTGATGTAACCATTATACCCAGGGTGACTACAGTGTGTCAATACACTAGGTTAAGGTCATCAAGAGAAAAGGTGGGCTAATTGTTTCAGAAGGGACCATGTGGCTGTCATAGTAGAACAGCTGAGTGTGCAAGCTTATGTTAAGAATAAGAGAATTCCTAATTTGTATATTCTGTATATAGCTATTAAGAATATATCCCTTATTTTTGTAATAGTGGTTTAACCCGTAAACGGTCCAAGCGTATATATACGTTAGTATATTTACATTTTATTTTTCCTGCCTCCAAATTTGGCACGATTGGCCTGAGATGCCTGGTCAGCATAGAATGGGTCTTAGCCCTTGGTGTGCGCTGTATTAAAAAAAATCTGGGACCACTTAGTATCTTGTGGGAGCACCAGTTCAATTGAGTGCCAGCTAGAGTAAACAGCATGGCATGTCACACGCCCCGATGGCATGGTGGCTAGCGCTCTTGCTTCACGCACGGAGGGCCCGGGTTCAATTCCCAGCGGGGCCGAAACATTTCGAAGTGTTTCGTTACACACACACACACATACATACAACAGGCCTAGTGTCTAATCGACATGTGCCTAGGACAAAATGGTAACCAACCTGGGATTCACTGATTTCCTGTAGTATTAACTCTCCCATTTTAAGGGGAAAATGATGTTGACCCCGAGTTTAGTGGCTCTGAGGTGGATGTGGCCATAAGTGGTCGAGGAAATATCAAAAACATTGATGATAACCCATGTGCAGCATTTGTGCAACACCCTTCCAGAATGTCTTATAACCTATGCCCTAAGTAAAGAGAAACAATTCTGGAACGTGTAATATGTGTTCGGCAGGTTGGCAGGCTCTATCTCCGTCTGTCTGTATCCATGACTATCTCTGTCTATCTTTGTCTGTCTCTGTCTATCTCTTTCTATCTGACTCTGTCTCACAAGTACACATAAATAGAATTATACATAGTGTAAATTTCCTAGGATAACCCAAAAATTCCAGACAAATTTCTATACTCTGCTTGTAGATATAATGTGTAAACATGACTGGCAAATACATATTTACACTTGCTCAGGAACCAGACGTGTGTAATACCTGTTGGTTCAGGAGTGGATCTCTCTGAGACGGGAGAGCTAGACGTTAGACGGACAGATAGATTGACAGACAGGCAGAGAGCTTGACAGACAGACAGAGAGCTTGACAGACAGATACAGAGAGCTTGACAGACAGATACAGAGAGCTTGACAGACAGATAGACAAAGAGCTTGACATACAGATAGAGAGCTTGACAGACATACACAGAGAGCTTGACAGACAGATAGACAGACAGCTTGACAGACAGATAGACAGACAGCTTGACAGACAGCTTGACAGACAGATAGACAGACAGCTTGACAGACAGATAGACAGAGAGCTTGACAGACAGATAGACAGAGAGCTTGACAGACAGATAGACAGAGAGCTTGACAGACAGATAGACAGAGAGCTTGACAGACAGATAGACAGAGAGCATGACAGACAGATACAGAGAGCTTGACAGACAGATACAGAGAGCTTGACAGACAGATACAGAGAGCTTGACAGACAGATAGACAAAGAGCTTGACATACAGATAGAGAGCTTGACAGACATACACAGAGAGTTTGACAGACAGACAGACAGAGAGCTTGACAGACAGATAGACAGAGAGCTTGACAGACAGATAGACAGAGAGCTTGACAGACAGATAGACAGAGAGCTTGACAGACAGATAGACAGAGAGCTTGACAGACAGACAGAGAGCTTGACAGACAGATAGACAGAGAGCTTGACAGACAGATAGACAGAGAGCTTGACAGACAGATAGACAGAGAGCTTGACAGACAGATAGACCGAGAGCTTGACAGACAGATAGACAGAGAGCTTGACAGACAGATAGACAGAGAGCTTGACAGAGAGCTTGAGACAGATAGACAGAGAGCTTGAGACAGACAGACAGATAGCTTGACAGACAGAGATAGACAGACAGATAAACAGAGAGCTTGACAGATAGACAGAGAGCTTGAGACAGATAGAGAGCTTGAGACAGATAGACAGAAAGCTTGACAAATAGACAGAGCTTGACAAATAGACAGAGAGCTTGACAAATAGACAGAGAGCTTGACAAATAGACAGAGAGCTTGACAGACAGATAGACAGAGAATTTGACAGACAGATATGTTTGTGTAACAGTGAAAACAGAGGGGGATGCTCATCAAATGTCACCCCTTATCTTATCTTATCACTGCACCCTTGCATACACTCATCAAATGTCACCACTTATCTTATCTTATCACTGTCAGCAGTGGACAGACTTGTTTTACATCATGCTTCAAGGGAACTTATTATTCTTATTATTATTATTATTATTATATACAGTGGAACCCCGGTTAACGAACACCCCGGAAATCGTGTAATTATGTAAGTATAATATTTTAAGTGCTTGTGGAAGTGTATTTTTGGGGGTCTGAAATAGACTAACCTAAATGACATTTTTTCTTAAGGAAGTAAATTCGTTCGGTAATGGCACTTGAGCAGGCTTCTGCAATGAATTTTTTTCGTTAACCGGGGTTCCACTGTACTTCCACGTATCCAAAACATTGCTGGGACCTATAAATACTTTGTATATAGTCCTAGACAATAGTAAATGACCAAGGCAGGTGTAAATGTCCACCTGTCAGTGTGTTTGTGACAATTTGAGTACAATTTCAGTACCTAATATTACTGTTAGAACAAAGAACTACTATAAATTGTAATTATCAGAACATAAAAATTATATAAAATAATATAAAAACGAGAAAAAAGGTACAGTGGTCCCTCAACTAATGTAATTAATCCATTCCAGGAGCTAGTACTTAACACGAAAAATACATAATTCGAAACCTTATTTTCCATAAGAAATAATGTAAATACAATTAATCCGTTTCCACCAAAAAATTTTCACCAAAAATTAATTTTTTTAAAGAATAAATACTATAGTTTTACATACAGAAAACAATGAGAAATAAATATAAAACACTAATTATAATGGACAAATGAACAGTTAAATAAGTTTTACCTTTATTGAAGACTCTTGTTGGCGTATGAGAGTTTGTTTGGAGGCAGGACAAAATAGTCTTTCAATATGACAATAATACAGTGGTCCCTCGGTTTTCATGCATCTCCAAACTCGAACATTTATGTAAGTGTATTTTCGTAAGTGCTGTTGCAAGTGTATTTTTGGGGGTCTGAAATAGACTAACCTACGTGACATTATTTCTTAAGGAAGTAAATTCGTTCGGTAATGGCACTTGAGCAGCATTCTGGAACGAATATTTGGCGAAAACCGAGGAACCACTGTATCAACTCTACAGCTTATTTGTCTAGCACAATTCATCTAATATGACATAATAAACAATATTAATAACATAGAAACATGATATAAACTCTAGAATGAATAAAAAATCCGAAGAAATCTTATCTTATCTTAAGAACTGGTGGAGTGTGTTGGTGTTGTTGTTGGGTATAAGGGCCACTGACCATAAGCTGTGGTGGGTGGCAGCAGCAGGCCATCACCACTATTCACACAAAACAATGTGCATAATTTATAACTAAGAAACATTTACACTTTAATTTATAAATAAGAAATATTTAACTTTAATTTATAAATAAGAAATATTCACACTTATATAAATAAGAAATACTTTCACTTGGAGAGATGGTGGCAGAAGACGGCGCTCTTCTCAGTGTCCCTATATAATCTCAAACAAAATTGTAGAAGTTAAGTTTTGTGTCGTCATTTTCTATCGATTAATCGCTTAACTTACTTAAGTAAGTTTATTCAGGTATACACAAATCCAGTTATACATAGATTATCATACATAGCAGCATATGTGTAGAAAACCTAGGATAACCCAAAAAAGTCAAGACAGAGTGACATTTCCATTGCTACACTTTATCACTGGCTGGTGTTATAGCCTTTATCGACTTGTGAAGCTTCTTTGGACCCATGGTGACTTATTTCACAGCGACAATCACTGAACCAGCAATAAACACAACAAAAGTACAGTGGTACCTCGGTTAACGATGGTCCCCAAACTCACCCTTTTATGTAAGTTTATTTTTTTAAATGCTTTTGTAAGTGTATTTTTGGGGGTCTAAAAGGACTAGTCTATTTTACATTATTCCTTATGGGGATAAATTCGTTTGGTAATGGCACTTGAACAGCATTCTGGAATGAAAAAATATCGTTAACCGAGGTACCACTGTATTATGAATGTTTGAAAGAGCGCGCTGGGTAATGTTCTCTCAATGGTAAACAATGCTAGACTGGCGTCCTGCGCAGGCGTGGGGCAGGCAGACAGGTCTGGTACGTTACGCTACACGAGTAAATGTCGCTACACGAGAAAAATATTTTGCGAAAAAAGCTTACGTTACACAATTTTTACGTTATATGGAGCTTACGTTAGTCGGGGTTCCACTGTATATCGACAACACTTCTGCAAGCGGCAGGACTCCATGTTGCTGTCAGGTGAGCATCCAGTGCCAACTTCTCGGCCTCATATCTCGGTAAGTACTGACTAATTTTTTTTTTATCCTATAACACTTAGAAAAATGTGCTCTTTATTTCTATAAAAAAAAACAATTTTTTTTTTTCAAAATATTCGGGGCACTGGGGGAGTGAACGTATACATACGTTTGGACAGTTTATGGGTTAAATAACCTATTGAGATGGCTGGTGAAAGGATTTCAGAGACTGAGGATGACCAATCATGAATGTTAAGTATTACCCTAAACTTTATAAGGCCTTTATGTAAGCTACCCCACACTAGAACATGTAGTGAGAATCATACCATCAACGTAAAAAGGGAAAACAATATAACAATGCCTCAAGGCTTCCACTTGCAGCTGCTTTAAAAAGCAGCCCACAGGTCAAGTTCTCTAGCATCTAGACCCTGAACGATGTCTTACTTATCACCTGTAACTGCAATAAGAAGGCTGAAAAAATCCTGTCTACTTTTGCCATCAAGATGCTGCATGACTGAGGCTTTGAAATCTCCACTTCTCCTTACTTGAAGGTGAAACGTTCCATCTTCGTGGAATGTCTTGACAGAATTGTCACTGCCCTCTCAAGCAAAGAACTCAAGTCATCCATCGAGGAACAGAGCATCTGGGCTTTGGTGGAAACCATTACAAAGATACCAAACGTCTCATCTATGATCAAGACCACCTTCAAGGACATTGATATGGCTGCCCAAGCTCTGATGGACTAGCAATTTCTTACTATTATATCCACCCTAACCACATCGAGCCTGAATATTCTAAACACACATCTCTCCCTGCTAGACCTGTTATTCCTACAACCACAACACCAAGGACTGCCATATCAAGGGCAAGAAAATCTGTTCTACTTGCAGTAAAGATGACCTTGACTACAAATCATGTACCACCGCCACTGCACCTACTTGCCTAAACTACTAGAGTAATCACCATACTCTTGCAGCCAAATCTCCTGTAAGAAATGTTGTCCAAGAAGATCAAAGAACTAAAAAAAGACCACCATGAATTCTCCTACTTATGCAGCTGTAATAAAACTACAGATTGACACCTCCAAGATCTGCCAGGCCACTCGACAGGCTCCTACATTCAGCAACTCGCTCTCTTCACTACCTGACAGCGCTTCTTCCACAGTGCTGTATTGCATGGTGTATGCACACCTTGCAAATGCAGCAAATCGTGGCACTTTGAACACCACCATAAATGAACTATTCTGTCTGAATAACATGTCTGCCTTTGTTTTCCCGGATTCCACACCACCAGCTGACATCCTCAAGATTCTTACCAACGTTGTGAACTTCACTGATCCTGCAGACGTCTCCTCCCACCCAAGCAACTGCTCCTGAAACTTCCACAACCACCTCCACTGCCGACAACACTGATCATACTACAGTGGTCCCTTGGTTTTTGTGCATCTCCAAACTCGAACATTTATGTAAGTGTATTTTCGTAAGTGCTGTTGCAAGTGTATTTTTGGGGGTCTGAAATAGACTAACCTACGTGACATTATTTCTTAAGGAAGTAAATTCGTTCGGTAATGGCACTTGAGCAGCATTCTGGAACGAATTTTCGGCGAAAACCGAGGGACCACTGTATTTAAAAAACTATTAACTTATAATGACTGCAATTATCATAACTGAAAATCAACATTCAGAACTATTAAGTGGTTCCATAATTCCAATATCTTAAGTGCAAAACATTGTAAAGCAGATCTTTCTAAGTTTGAGCCCTATTTTATTTTACCTGATTTGCCTTTGCCCTGTTTAAGTTTTCCTACTTCCACAGCCCAGTTCTGGGCCAAAAAAAATACTGAGTACAGTGAACCCCTGAGTTACGAGCACCTCGGAAATCGTACAATTATGTAAGTATAATATTGTAAGTGCTTTTGTAAGTGTATTTTTGGGGGTCTGAAATGGACTAACCTACTTGACATTATTTCTTAAGGGAGAAAATTCGTTCAGTAATGGCACTTGAGCAGGCTTCTGGAATGAATTATGCTTGTTACTCGGGGGTCCACTGTATATCCATTCAAGGTTACATCAGGAGTTTTAAAACTGGAGGGCACATGAAGAATTTGTTTTATCTAACACTGTCCTGAATTTAGATGACACAGTTTAGTAAAATCTTATAAGAGTATTACTTACTTTTTTTTTTTTCAACATGTCGGCCGTTCCCCACCGAGGCAGGGTGACCCAAAAAGAAAGAAAGCAAATTTTCATCACCCTTCAACACTTTCACCATCATTCATGCATAATTAGTGTCTTTGCAGAGGTGCTCAGATACGACAATTTAGATGTCACTCCAAGCAGCCAATATTCCAAACCTTTCCTTTACAGTGCAGACACTGTACTTCCCACCTCCAGAACTCGAGTCTGGCTAACCAATTTCCCTGAATACCTTCACAAAATATTACCCTGCTCACACTCCAACAGCTCTTCAGGTCCCAAAAACCTTTCGTCTCCATTCACTCCTATCTAACACGCTCACGCACACTTGCTAGAAGTTCATGCCCCTCATCCACAAATCTTCTTTTACCTCCTCCCTCCAACCTTTCCTAGGAAAACACCTACCCTGCTTTCCTTCCACTACAGATTTATATGCTCTCCAAGTCATTCTACTTTATTCTATTCTCTCTAAATGACCAAACCACCTCAACAACCTCTCTTCAGCCTTCTGACTAATACTTTTAGTAACTCCATACCTCCTACTTTCTCACTACAAATTCTCCACACATTGCCCTTAGACACGACATCTCCACTGCCTCCAGCCTCCTCCTTGCTGCAGCATTTACAGCCCGTGCTTCACTATACTCTCGTACATTCTCCACTTTGCCTCCATGGGTAACTTTTTTGTCTCCACAGATACTTCAAAGCACCACTCACCTTTTTTCCTTTATCCATTCTATGGTTAACCTTGTTCTTCATAAACCCATTTGAACACATTCACTTCTTCCATACTCCCTCCCTCCAATGTGATATCCAATTTTTCTTTACCTAAATTGTTTGATACCCTCATCACCTTACTCTTATATATGTTCACTTTCAACTTTCTTCCTTTACACACCCTCCCAAACTCGTCCACTAACTTTGCAACTTTTCTGTAGAGTCTCCCAAAAGCACAGTATCATCAGCAAAAAGTAACTGTGTCAACTCCCATTTTGTATTTGATTACCCATAATTTAATCCTACCCCTCTCCGCAACACCCTAGCATTTACTTCTTTTACAACCCCATCTATAAATATTAAACAACCATGGTGACATTACACATCCCTGTCTAAGGCCTACTTTTACTGGGAAGTAATCTCCCTCTCTCCTACATACCCTAACCTGAGCCTCACTATCCTCATAAAAACTCTTTACAGCATTCAGTAACTACCTATTCTATACACTTCCAACATCTGCCACATTGCTCCCCTATCCACCCTATCATATGCCTTTTTCTAAATCCATAAATGCAATGAAAACTTCCCTACCTTTATCTAAATACTGTTCACATATATACTTAAATGTAAACACTTGATTTACACATTCCCTACCCATTCTAAAGCCTCAGTGTTCATCTGCAATCCTGCTCTCTGTTATTAATGCTAATTATTTTTCAAGACATCGGCTGTTTCCTACTGAGGCAGGGAGACCTGAAAAAGAAATAATACTTTAATCATGCACTAAACCTATGAGGGTAACAGTGCCAAGTCATTATTTATTGAAAAAATTATATAACAAGGACCATTATACAATATATAATCTGAATATAACATGTATTATTAGTGTTAATAAGAACAAAATATTTTTTCAACAAACATGCTGAAGTTGTTGGAAGACAGTAAGGACTTGCCGAAGAAGAAATATCTATTGCTGGTGACTCTTGTAATGTGTTCAGCAATCTTGTTTTTTCCTGCCTGCACTGCTCCAATAATTTTATTACTTCTCCTCTTCTGGATTCTCCATCTAGACCATCATTACCATCAGATGGAATATTAGATTCATTTTCAAAATCATCCAAGCCAATTTTTGCACATTCATTGTCTTCTGATTCTGGTTTTATTCTGGATTGATGTGAAGGAGTGAATGATGAGGAACTCGAGTTCTTTTCAAATTTGATTACGGGATATTTATCATTAGAGTGCGACACCTTTGTTTTTTTAACCGAGTTTACGGTATCTGGATGAACCAATATCCTCGGAATGTACATGTGTGTAAGACCAGATGGCAGTTTACAATTAGGGGGATAATAGAGTTTGATGATTCGAGGTGGAATAACTCCTTCCACAGTACTGCATTCAATTATTGTGCCCTTTTTACTTTTAGATACATTTAATATCATTACCTGCACTTTATCCTCCTGAGAATCACACTGCAAAATATAGGTAGCTTTCTCTGAGGGAGTACTCTGGGAAGTTATCATTACTGTGGTAGATGATGTAGGCATGTCCTGTACTTCATCAGTTGGTCGTTTCTTAACCTCTTTACATTTTAATGGCTTTTTGTTCAATGATGAAACTGTAGTTGAAGTTCTTACAAATTCCAAATCATTTGATTCTTTCTTAATATTGACAGATGATGCACTAACAACTTCCTCCTCTTTCATCTCTTGTTTTTCATTAGTGGAGATCTTGTCATGATATTTCTTAGGGTCTAACAGCTGCTGTACAACCTGAACATATGAAAGTATATTCCCCATAGCACTTTTGTTTTTAGTTTCCATCATACTGACTTCAGTAACTTTGGGCACATCCACATTTTGGTTATCTTTTATCATCTTCTGTGGACTGCTCTTCACACACTTGTCATGACGTTTCTTAGGGTCTAACAGTTGCAGTACATTAACCTGAACGTATGAAACTACATCCTCCGTAGCACCTTTGTTTTTAGTTTCCATCATACTGACTTCAGGAATTTTGGGCACACTCACATTTTGGTTATCTTTTATCATCTTCTGTGGACTTTCTCTTGGTGAATGCTCTTTACATACACTCTGTGACAAAGGTGTTTTGGCCATTGTTGTTTTTGTTGCTTCCACTGACGATGCACTAACAACTTCTTCCTCTTTCATCTCTCGTTTTTCATCAGTAGAGATCTTGTCATGACGTTTCTTAGGGTCTAACAGTTGTGGTTCATTAACCTGAATGTATGAAAGTATATTTCCCGTAGCACCTTTGTTTTTAGTTTCCATCATACTGACTTCAGGAATTTTGGGCACATCCATATTTTGGTTATCTTTTATCATCTTCTGTGGACTTTCTCTTGGTGAATGTTCTTCACACACACTCTGTGCCAGAGGTGCTTTGGTCCGTGTTGTTTTTGTTTTTGTTGCTTCCACAGATGATGCACTAACAACTTCCTCCTCTTTCATCTCTCGTTTTTCATCAGAAGAGATCTTGTCATGATGTTTCTTAGGGTCTAACAGTTGCGGTACATTAACCTGAATGTATGAAAGTATATTCCCCGTAGAACCTTTGTTTTCAGTTTCCATCATACTGACTTCAGGAATTTTGGGCACATCCATATTTTGGTTATCTTTTATCATCATCTGTGGACTTTCTCTTGGTGAATGCTCTTCACACACACTCTGTGACAGAGGTGCTTTGGTCCATGTTGTTTTTGCTGCTTCCACAGATGATGCACTAACAACTTCCTCCTTCTTCATCTCTTGTTTTTCATCAGTAGAGATCTTGTCATGACGTTTCTTAGGGTCTAACAGTTGCAGTACATTAACCTGAACATATGAAACTATATTCCCCGTAGCACCTTTGTTTTTAGTTTCCATCATACTGACTTCAGGAATTTTGGGCACACTCAAATTTTGGTTATCTTTTATCATCTTCTGTGGACTTTCTCTTGGTGAATGCTCTTTACATACACTCTGTGACAAACATGTTTTGGTCAGTGTTGTTTTTGTTGCTTCCACAGACGATGCACTAACAACTTCCTCCTCTTTCATCTCTCGTTTTTCATCAGTAGAGATCTTGTCATGACGTCTCTTAGGGTCTAACAGTTGCGGTTCATTAACCTGAATGTATGAAAGTATATTCCCCATAGCACCTTTGTTTTTAGTTTCCATCATACTGACTTCAGGAATTTTGGGCACATCCATATTTTGGTTATCTTTTATCATCTTCTGTGGACTTTCTCTTGGTGAATGCTCTTCACACACACTCTGTGACAGAGGTGCTTTGGTCCATGTTGTTTTTGTTTTTGCTGCTTCCACAGATGATGCACTAACAACTTCCTCCTCTTTCATCTCTTGTTTTTCATCAGTAGAGATTTTGTCATGACGATTCTTAGGGTCTAACAGTTGTGGTTTATTAACCTGAATGTATGAAAGTATATTCCCCGTAGCACCTTTGTTTTTAGTTTCCATCATACTGACTTCAGGAATTTTGGGCACATCCATATTTTGGTTATCTTTTATCATCTTCTGTGAACTTTCTCTTGGTGAATGTTCTTCACATATACTCTGTGACAGAGGTGTTTTGGTCAGTGTTGTTTTTGTTTTTGCTGCTTCCAGAGACAATGCACTAAGACCTTCCTCCTCTTTCATCTCTCGTTTTTCATCAGTAGAGATCTTGTCATGATGTTTCTTAGGGTCTAACAGCTGCGGTACATTAACCTGATTGTATGAAAGTATATTCCCCATAGCACTTTTGCTTTTAGTTTCCATCATATTGACTTCAGGAACTTTGGGCACATCCATATTTTGGTTATCTTTTATCATCTTCTGTGGACTTTCTCTTGATGAATGCTCTTCACATACACTCTGTGACAGAGGTGCTTTGGTCCATGTTGTTTTTGTTTTTGCTGCTTCCACAGATGATGCACTAACAACTTCCTCCTCTTTGATCTCTCGTTTTTCATCAGTAGAGATCTTGTCATCATGTTTCTTAGGGTCTAACGACTGTGGTACATTATCCTGAACACATGAAAGTATATTACCCATAGCACTTTTGTTTTTAGTTTCCATCATACTGACTTCAGGAACTTCGGGCACACCCACATTTTGGTTATCTTTTATCTTCTGTGGACTTTCTCTTGGTGAATGCTCTTCACATACACTCTGTGACAGAGGTGTTTCGGTCCGTGTTGTTTTTATTTTTTCTGCTTCCACAGACATTTTTATAAGCTTAGTCCGCCTGTGTTGCTGTTTTTTTTTTCGTTTAGAAATTTTGTCAGGATAATAATAAAGCAGATTGGGATTTAGCATAGAAGGCATTAGTAAATAGATAAGATTAATTTGTTCAGCAAGTTGCTTGTAACCTCCATGTTTGAATGCTGCTACAATATAGTGCCACTGATCTTGGCACTGCAAAGAAGTTTTTTTAAACCCATTTAATTTAAACACACGGCTGGCTAAATTTGGCAAGGTCCTTCCAACTGACAGTAGATTACGAGGCAGAAACTCCCAGGAAATGATAGTCTCTGTCAATAACTGCAATTCTTCATCTCTCCAAGCAGATACCTGATAAAAAAGATGAAATTAATTCAAATAACATTACAATATTAATTCTGTAATGGGGGGAAGTGGAAAGGAATCATTCATCCATAAGTCATGTGTATCGTAAGAGGCAACTAAAGTGCTGGGAGAAAGGGGCTAGTTTTAAAACTAAAGATAACATCAAGTAAAAGAAGAAAATTAAAAGTGAATATAGGAAAGAGTAAGGTGATGAGAATAAAAAATTAGGTAACGAAAGATTGGATATGAGATTGGAGGGAGAGAGTATGAAGGTGAATGTACAGTGGACCCTCGACTAATGATCTTAATCCATTCCAGGAGCTAGATCTTTACACAAAAAAATCGTTATTCGAAACCTTATTTCCCATAAGAAATAATGTAAATACAATTAATCCATTCCAGACATCCAAAAATATTCACAAAAAATACATTTTTTAAAGAATAACTACAGTTTTACATACAGAAAACACACATAAATACTACATACAATATTAAATTTATAAATAAAAATTGAAATAAACATTTAAAATAACATTTACTTACCTTTATTGAAGAGATTTGCTGGCATCTGGAAGATAGGGAGGAGGAGTGAGGGAGTGCTTAGTGTTTGGAAGGGGAATCCCCCTCCATAAAGATTTCAGGTAACAAGTCCTTATCTGGGGTTACTTCCCTTCTTTTTCTTTTAATGCCACTAGGACCAGCTTGAGAGTCACTGGACCCCTGCCTCGAGAAATAACTGTCAAGAGTCCTCTGTTTCTGGCGCCTGTTTAACATTTTCCTGAAGTGCAACATGGCTCTGTCACTGAAATGGTTTGCACAGATGGCTTATTTCAGCTTGCTCAGGGTGTTTTTTTTCAACAAATGTCTGCAACTCAATCCACTTTGAACACATGTCCCTAAGTACTGAAGAAGGCACCTCCTTCACTCCCTCTTCCTCCTCCTGTGAAGCAATAACATCAGCTCTGGTCTGATGCTGTTCCAGTTCCAGCTCTTCATTTGTTAGCTCTACCCTGTGCTCCTCCACTAACTCTTCCACATCCTCACCACTCACCTCCAACCCCAGGTTGTTCTAGGAAGCTTCTTTGGACTCATGGTGACTTATTTCACAGTGACAATCACTAAACCACCAAAAAAGACAACAAATGTATTGTGAATGTTTGAAAGAGCGTGCTGGGTATTGTTCACTCAAGTGTAAACAACGCGAGATTGCTGTCCTGGGCGGAGGCGCGCAAGCGCCTGGTACGGATCGCTACACTAGTAAAAATCGGTACACGAGAAAAATATTTTCCGTAAAAAGCAATCGTTACACGGAAAAATTGTTATCCGGACAGATTGTTAGTCGAGGGTCCACTGATTTCAGATACAGCCTCTCAGTGGCATGCAGAGGGAGGGGCAGAAGGGGCAGTGGCCCCGGGCATCCAAATGGGGACATCCAAGTAGAGAGGGAAATAAGATAGTGATTTTGAAATTTCAGCAGTGATAAATCAATTTTTGGTGGCTCACCATTCAGTTATATGATGAAATTATTGATTTTGTGATGCTACTTCGAGCTGGAGAGAATAGAATTCCCCCTGATCCTAAATATGCTCTGGAATCTTTACTGCAGTAAAGATACAGAGCATGTCTTTCTGGCGCTGTGTTTCATACAGATTACTGCTTACAATCGCATTTTCAGTCGCAAGTTGTGAAAGGTCATTTTTAAAAGTGAAATTAATAAAACCATATCTGAGGTCTTCAATGTCACAGGAGCGACTGACCAACCTGGCTTTAATAAGCACTGAAAAAGAATTTCTCGCAGCTGATGTAAAAAGTGAAGTACAGTGGCCCTCGGTTTTTGTGATTAATCCGTTCCAGAAAGTTTGACGAAACCTGAAAATGACGAAAACTGAAATAATATTTCCCATAAGAAATAATGTAAATCCAATTAATCCGTTCCAGACGGAGGCAAGTTTATTATTTGGAGACATGACAAATGCTTCAATATGACACTAATATTAACTCTACGGCTTATTTATCTATCACAATTCATCTAATATGACATATTAAACAATATTAATAACATAGAAACATGATATACAGTGGACCCCCGGAGTTTTTAATTAATCCGTTCCAGAGGGCCCTCCGAACACCGAATATTACGAACTCCGAATCTATTTTCCCCATAAGAAATAATGGAAATTCAATTAATCCGTTTCAGACACCCAAAGGTATTTAAATAAATATTGTTTCCACATTAAATTACACAGAAAAGAATGAGATATAAAGTACAGTGGTTCCTCGACTAACGTAATTAATCCATTCCAGGAGCTATTACTTAACACGAAAAATACGTAATTCGAAACCTTATTTCCCATAAGAAATAATGCAAATAATTAATCCATTCCACCCAAAAATATTCACATACTAAAAAATAAAAAACAATATATATACAGTGGACCCTCGGTTAGCGGCCGTAATCCGTTCCAGGAGCTAGGCCTTTAACCGAATTAATGTAAATGCAATTAATCCGTTCCAGACAAAAATATTCACCAATAAATAATTTTTTAACAATTAAATCAGTATTACATACCTTTATTGAAGACTAATGCTGGCTTCTGGAAGATGGGGAGGAGGAAATAGGGAGTTACTAGTTGGAAGGGGAATCCCCCTCCAAAAGGACTTCAGATGACAAGTCCCTCTCTGGGTTCACTTCCCTTTGTTTCGTAAGCACATTTACTCCTTTGGTAACATCAGCCACCTTGATCTGTTCTTTCTTTGACAGGATGGTTGTAATTGTTGATTTGTTTTTGCCAAACATCCTGGCAAGTTCCAGCACCCGCATACCACTCTCATATTTCTCAATCACTTCTCTCTTAAATTCCATGGTATTTCTCACTCTCTTTGCCACAGGAACTTTACTAGAAACTTTCTTGGGAGCCATGGTTACTTATTTCGCAGTTGAACTGGCAAAAAACAATGGAAAACAAGCGAAATGTTTGTATGAATGAGCAGAAGCTTCCTTACGTACCGAGAGACACAAACAAACTGAAGTGCAAGCGTCCCCAGCCGGCGGGTTGACGCGTCCAATACGGCCGCTAACCGGGAGCCGTAAAACCGGCCGCTAACCGAGGGTCCACTGTATATACATTTACTTACCTTTATTGAAGAGTTGCAGGCATCTGGAAGATAGGGAGGATGACAGGGGCAGGGTGTTAGTGGTTGGAAGGGGAATCCCCCTCCAAAATGACTTCAGGTAACAAGTCCCTCTCTGGGGTTACTTCCCTTCTTGGTCTTTTAATGCCACTAGGACCAGCTTGAGAGTCACTAGACCCCTGCCTGGTGAAATAACTGTCCACAGTCCTCTGTTTCTGGCGACTCTTTAATACTTTCCTGAAGTACAACATAGCTCTGTCACTGAAGTGGTTGCACAGAAGGCTCATTTCAGCTTGCTCAGGGTGGTGTTTTTCAAAAAAAAACTTTGCACATCGTTCCACTTGGAACAAATTTCCTTAATCACTGAAGAAGGCACCTCCTCCTCTCTCTCTCCCTCCTCCTGTGAAGCAATAACCTCAGCTGTGGTCTGTTGCTGTTCCAGATGAAGCTCTTGCAGTTCTTCAGTTGTTAGCTCTACCCTGTGCTCCTCCACAAACTCTTCCATATCCTCACCACTCACCTCCAACCACAGGGACTTGCCCAATTCCACAACATCTTCCACAACAGGCACAGGGTCGTCAGGGTCAGGGTCAGCCTCAAATCCTTCAAAATCCCTCTTTTCAACACAATCCGTCCACAGTGGTCTCCAAGCAGAGTTCAAAGTCCTGGAAGTCACTTCCTCCCAAGCCTTACCTATAAGGCCTAGGCAATGCACGATATTGAAGTGATTTTTCCAGAACTCTCTTAGGGTCAATTCAGAGTCATTGGTCACATTAAAGCACTTCTGAAACACTGCTTTGGTGTACAGTTTCTTGAAGTTTGCAATGACCTGCTGGTCCATGGGCTGGATGAGAGGAGTGGTGTTAGGAGGCAAGAACTTCACTCTGATGAAATTGAAGTTGTCAGGCAACAACTCTTCCAAGTTGTGAGGATGAGCAGGAGCATTGTCCAGTACCAGGAGGCACTTGAGTCCCAATTTCTTTTCCAGGAGGTATTTCTTCACACTAGGGCCAAACACTCCAGTCAACCATTCCTTGAAAATCTCCGTAGTGACCCATACCTTGGTGTTAGCCTTCCAATGCACACACAATTTATTCTTGTTAACAGTGTGTTTCTTGAAGGCTCTGGGATTTTCTGAGTGATACACAAGTAAAGGCTTCACTTTAAAATCACCACTGGCATTGGCACACATCATGAGAGTTAGTCTGTCTTTCATAGGCTTGTGTCCTGGCTGTGCCTTTTCCTCCTGAGTAATGAAGGTCCTGTTGGGCATTTTCTTCCAAAACAGGCCTGTTTCATCACAATTAAACACTTGTTGGGGTTCAAATTTTTCAGTGTCTATGAACCCCTGGAATTCCTGCACAAATTTTTCAGCTGCACGTTTGTCTGAGCTGGCTGCCTCACCATGCCTCACAACACTGTGTATGCCACTACGTTTCTTAAACCTCTCAAACCAGCCTTTGCTGGCTTTAAAATCACTTGCCTCACCACTGGTTGCAGGCATTGTCTTGACAAGATCTGCGTGCAACTTCCTTGCCTTTTCACAAATTATCGCCATGGAAATACTATCACCCGCTATCTGTTTTTCATTGATCCACACCATCAACAACTTCTCAACCTCATCCACTGTTTTCGATCTATTTTTCGTTAACATATCAACCCCTTTTGCAACATTAGCTTCCTTGATCTCATTTCTCTTTGCCAGGATAGAGCCGATAGTAGATGGGGTTTTCTTGTACATCCTGGCAAGCTCACTCAGACGTACGCCTTCTCATATTTTTCTATAATCTCTTTCTTCAGTTCAATGGTGTTCCTCACTCTCTTTACCACTGGGGTGCCACTAGGAAGCTTCTTTGGACCCATGGTGACTTATTTCACAGTGACAATCACTAAACCACCAAAAAAGACACCAAATGTATTGTGAATGTTTGAAAGAGCGCGCTGGGTAATGTTCTCTCAATGGTAAACAACGCTTCACTGGCGTCCTGCGCAGGCGCAGGGCAGGCGCGGAGCAGGCGGACAGGTCTAATACGTTACGATACACGAGTCCATTTTCGATACACGATATCGAAAAAAGCTTACGTTACACGATTTTTCCGTTATATGGGCCTTACGTTACTCGGGGGTCCACTGTACATAAAACAGTAATAACTTGACACTTACCTTTATTGAAGAGTTGTTGATGTGTGGAAGATTGGAGGAGGAGAGAGGAAGTAGTTGCTAGTTTTTGGAAGGGTAAGCCCCTTCCATTAACACTTCAGGTACCAAGTTCTTTTCCTGGGTTACTTCCCTACTTTGTTTTTTAATGCCACTAGGACCAGCTTGAGAGTCACTGGACCCCTGTTGCTCAAAAAAGTGTTCCAGAGAGTTCTGTTTCTGGCGAATGTTTGGAATTGTGCCGATGACAGGGTGTGTGTTTGTGGACAGGACAAGATAGTCCTTCAAAATGACACTAATATAAACTCTATGGCTTATTTATCTATCACAATTCATCTAATATGATATAATAAACAGTAGTAGGTTGGTAGACAGCAACCACCCAGGGAGGTACTACCGTCCTGCCAGGTGACTGTGAAACAGAAACCTGAAACTGTTTTACATGATGGTAGGATTGCTGGTGTCTTTTTTTCTGTCTCATAAACACGCTGGATAACAGGTATATCTAGCTACTTCTTCCTACACTTTAGGTCACACTACACTGGCATACACATGCATATATATACATACACACATCTAGGTTTTTCTTCTTTTTCTTAATAGCTCTTGTTCTTTTTATTTTCTCTATTGTCCATGGGGAAGTGGAAAAGAATCTTTCCTCCGTAAGCCATGCGTGTCGTATGAGGCGACTAAGATGCCGGGAGCAATGGGCTAGTAACCCCTTCTCCTGTACAAATCTACTAAAAACGAGAAGAAGAAAAACTTTATAAAATTGGGTTGTCTGAATGTGCGTGGATGTAGTGCGGATGATAAGAAAGAGATGATTGCCGATGTTATGAATGAAAAGAAGTTGGATGTCCTGGCCCTAAGCGAAACAAAGCTGAAGGGGGTAGGAGAGTTTCAGTGGGGAGAAATAAATGGGATTAAGTCAGGAGTATCTGAGAGAGTTAGAGCTAAGGAAGGGGTAGCAATAATGTTGAAGGATCAGTTATGGAAGGAAAAGAGGGAATATAAATGTGTAAATTCAAGGATTATGTGGATTAAAATAAGGGTCGGATGCGAAAAGTGGGTCATAATAAGCGTGTATGCACCTGGAGAAGAGAGGTGTAGAGAGAGAGAGAGATTTTGGGAGATGTTAAGCGAATGTATACGAACTTTTGAACCAAATGAGAGAGTAATTGTGGTAGGGGACCTAAATGCTAAAGTGGGAGAAACATGCAGAGAGGGTGTAGTAGGTAAGTTTGGGGTGCCAGGTGTAAATGATAATGGGAGCCCTTTGATTGAACTTTGTATAGAAAGGGGTTTAGTTATAGGTAATACATATTTTAAGAAAAAGAGGATAAATAAGTATACAAGATATGATGTAGGGCGTAATGACAGTAGTTTGTTGGACTATGTATTGGTAGATAAAAGACTGTTGAGTAGACTTCAGGATGTACATGTTTATAGAGGGGCTACAGATATATCAGATCACTTTTTAGTTATAGCTACAGTGGGAGTAAAAGGTAGATGGGATACAAGGAAAATAGAATCAGTAAGTAAAAAAGAGGTGAAGGTTTATAAACTAAAAGAGGAGGCAGTTAGGGTAAGATATAAACAACTATTGGAGGATAGATGGGCTAGTGAGAGTGTAGGCAATGGGGTCGAAAATGTATGGGGTAGATTTAAAAATGTAGTGTTAGAGTGTTCAGCAGAAGTTTGTGGTTACAGGCGAGTGGGTGCGGGAGGGAAGAGGAGCGTTGGTGGAATGATGATGTAAAGAGAGTAGTAAGGGAGAAAAAGTTAGCATATGAGAGGTTTTTACAAAGTAGAAGTGATGCAAGGAGGGAAGAGTATATGGAGAGAAAAGAGAGGTTAAAGAGTGGTGAAGCAATGTAAAAAGAGAGCAGATGAGAAGTGGGTGAGATGTTATCAGCAAATTTTGTTGAAAATAAGAAAAAGTTTTGGAATGAGATTAATAAGTTGAGGAAGCCTAGAGAACAAATGGATTTGACAGTTAAAAATAGGAGAGGAGAGTTATTAAATGGAGAGTTAGAGGTATCGGGAAGATGGAGAGAATATTTTGAGGATTTGTTAAATGTGGATGAAGACAGGAAGCTGTGATTTCGTGTGTAGGGCAAGGAGGAATAACATCTTGTAGGAGTGGGAAGAGCCAGTTGTAGGTGTAGGGAAGTTCGTGAGGCAGTGGGTAGAATGAAAGGGGTAAGGCAGCTGGGATTGATGGGATAAAGATAGAAATGTTAAAAGAAGGTGGGGATAAAATTTTGGAGTGGTTGGTGCTATTATTTAATAAATGTATGGAAGAGGGTAAGGTACCTAGGGATTGGCAGAGAGCGTGTATTGTTCCTTTGTATAAAGGCAAAGGGACAAAAAAGAGTGCAAAAATTATAGGGGAATAAGTCTGTTGAGTGTACCTGGTAAAGTGTATGGTAGAGTTATTATTGAAAGAATTAAGAGTAAAACAGAAAGCAGGATAGCAGATGAACAAGGGGCTTTAGGAAAGGTAGGGGTGTGTAGACCAAGTGTTTACAGTGAAACATATAGGTGAACAGTATTTGGATAAGGGTAAAGATGTTTTTGTGGCATTTATGGATTTGGAAAAGGCGTATGATAGGGTAGATAGGGGGCAATGTGGCAGATGTTGCAGGTGTATGGAATAGGAGGAAGGTTACTGAAAGCAGTGAAGAGTTTTTATGAGGATAGTGAGGCTCAGGTTAGAGTGTGTAGGAGGAAGGGGACTATTTCCCAGTAAAAGTGGGCCTTAGACAAGGATGTGTGATGTCACCGTGGTTGTTCAATATATTTATAGATGGGGTTGTAAGAGAAGTGAATGCGAGGGTCTTGGCAAGAGGTGTTGGGCTAAAAGATAAAAAGCAAATACAAAGTGGGAGTTGTCACAGTTGCTTTTGCTGATGACACTGTGCTTTGGGAGATTCTGAAGAGAAGCTGCAGAGGTTGGTGGATGAATTTGGTAGGGTGTGTAAAAGAAGAAAATTGAAAGTGAATATAGGAAAGAGTAAGGTGATGAGGATAACAAAAAGAATAGGTGACGAAAGATTGGATATCAGATTGGAGGGAGAGAGTATGGAGGAGGTGAATGTATTCAGATATTTGGGAGTGGACATGTCGGCGGATGGGTCTATGAAGGATGAGGTTAATCATAGAATTGATGAGGGAAAAGGGTGAGTGGAGCACTTCGGAGTCTGTGGAGACAAAGAACCTTGTCCATGGAAGTAAAAGGGGAATGTATGAGAGTATAGTTATACCAACGCTCTTATATGGGTGTGAAGCATGGGTGATGAATGTTGCAACGAGGAGAAGGCTGGAGGCAGTGGAGATGTCATGTCTGAGGTCAATGTGTGGTGTGAATATAATGCAGAGAATTCGGAGTTTGGAAATTAAGAGGAGGTGCGGGATTACCAAAACGATTGTCCAGAGAGCTGAGGAGGGGTTGTTGAGGTGGTTTGGACATGTAGAGAGAATGGAACGAGACAGAGTGACTTAGAGTGTATAAATCTGTAGTGGAGGGAAGGCGGGGTAGGGGTCGGCCTAGGAAAGGTTGGAGGGAGGGTAAAGGAAGTTTTGTGTGCGAGGGCTTGGACTTCCAGCAAGCATGTGTGAGCGTATTTGATAGGAGTGAATGGAGGCATATGGTTTTAATACTTGACGTGCTGTTGGAGTGTGAGCAAAGTAACATTTATAAAGGGATTCAGGAAACCGGCAGGCGGACTTGAGTTCTGGAGATGGGAAGTACAGTGCCGGCACTCTGAAGGAGGGTGTTAATGTTGCAGTTTTATAACTGTAGTGTAAAGCACCCTTCTGGCAAGACAGTGATGGAGTGAATGATGATGAAAGTTTTTCTTTTTCGGGCCACCCTGCCTTGGTGGGAATCGGCCGATGTGTTAATAAAATAAAAATAATTAATAACATAGAAACATGACATATACTGTACTTTAGAATGAATAAAATGTCATTATGAATGTGAGAACTGGTGTTGTGTTGATTATTGTTGGGTGTATAAGGGCCACTGAAAGATAAGCCTTAAATAAAGATAGCCGCCAGACAAGGCAGTGTTGTCAGTCGCCCTATATAACTCCAAAAACATTGGTGGAGTTAAGTTTCATGTCATCATTTTTCTATCGATAAATGGCTTAACTTACTTGCTACACTGTTAATGCTACACTTTATCGCTGGCTGGCACTATAGCCTTTATCAACTCCTGCTGCTTTAGTATCATAACATATCGTAGAATCACTGAATCACTTAAAAAGACATATACAGTGGACCCCGCCTAACGAGCAAAATTCATTCTAGAAGCCTGCTCAAGTGCCATTACCGAACAAATTTACTTCCTTAAGAAATAATGTCACGTAGGTTAGTCTATTTCAGACCCCCAAAAATACTCTTCCACAAGCACTTACAATATTATACTTACATAATTGTATGATTTCCGGGGTGCTCGGTAGGCGGGGATCCACTGTACTCCCCTCTCAGCCCTTTACCAAAGGGCTGACACTAGGAGCTTTCTTGGGACCTATGGTGGCTTATTTAGCAGTTGCAAGCACTAAAAACACTGGAATAATGACAAAATGTATGGTATGAATGCGTGGGTGCTGGTAAACAATGGCACATTGACTCTCACTGGAGTGTCGGGCCCGCTTGGGCCATGTGTACGCGTCCGGGATGAATCACCAACTCCGAGCAGATCCACGAACACTGAACCAATATTTTTCCAAAAAAAATGTCACGAACTCCGAATTTTACGAGCTCTGATGCCTACAAACTCCGGGGGTCCACTGTATACTCTAAAATGAACAAAATACAGTGTTACCCTGAGTTTCGAACTGCTCCCAACTTGACCAATTATGTATGTTTATTATTGTAAGTGCTTTTGTAAGTGTATTTTTGGGGGTCTGAAACAGAGTAATCTAATTTACATTATTTCTTATTGGAACAAATTCTTTCGGTAACGGCACTTGAACAGCCTTCTGGAACAAAGAAAGTTCGAAACTCGGGGTACCACTGTATGTCATTATGTATGTGACGAGTAGTAGTGGTGGTGTTGTTGGGTTTATCAGCGCCACTGACAGCATAAGCCGTATATTGGTGGTGGCCACTAGTCACACTGAATCACCACTAGTCACACTGAAACAATGTATGTAATTTATAAATAAGAAATATTTACACTTTAATTTATAAATAAGAAATATTTACACTTACTTTGGAGGAGATGCTGGCAGAGGGCGGCATATGTTGTCAGTGGCTCTATATACCTCCAACAATATAGGAGGAGTTAGCTTCGTGTCATCCTTTTTCTATCGCTTAATCGCTTTACTTGCTACACTGTTGATGCTACACTTTATCACTGGCTGGCGCCATAGCCATGGCGCCATGGTGGCTAATTTAGCAGTCATACACAATAAACAAGCATACAAAACAATGGATTATTTCAAAATGTTTTGTATGTTCACTCACCGAGAAACAACACCACACTGACTCAGAATGCGTGTACTCACCTAGTTGTACTCACCTAGTTGTGGTTGCAGGGGTCGAGTCATAGCTCCTGGCCCCGCCTCTTCACTGGCCACTACTGGGTCTCTCTCCCTTCGCCATGAGCCTTATCATACCTCTTCTTAAAGCTATGAATGGATCCTGCCTCCACTACATCGCTTCCCAAGCTATTCCACTTCCTGACCACTCTGTGACTGAAGAAATACTTCCTAACATCCCTGTGATTCATCTGAGTCTTCAACTTCCAGCTGTGCCCCCTTGTTGCTGTGTCCCATCTCTGGAACATTCTGTCTCTGTCTACCTTGTCAATTCCTCTCAGCATTTTATATGTCGTTATCATGTCCCCCCTTTCTCTCCTGTCCTCCAGTGTCGTCAGGTCGATTTCCCTTAACCTCTCCTCGTAGGACATACCCCTTAGCTCTGGGACTAGTCGTGTTGCAAACCTTTGCACTTTCTCTATTTTCTTTATGTGCTTGGCTAGGTGTGGGTTCCAAACTGGTGCTGCATACTCCAGTATGGGCCTAGCATACACAGTGTACAGGATTCTGAACGATTCCTTATTAAGATGTTGAAATGCTGTTCTTAGGTTTGCTAGGCGCCCATATGCTGCAGCAGTTATTTTGTTGATGTGCGCCTCAGGAGATGTGCCTGGTGTTATACTAACCCCAAGATCTTTTTCCTTGGGTGAGGTTTGTAGTCTCTGGCCCCCTAGACTGTACTCCGTCTGCGGTCTTCTTTGCCCTTTCCCAATCTTCATGACTTTGCACTTGTTGGGGTTGAACTCTAGGAGCCAATTCCTGGACCAGGCCTGCAGCCTGTCCAGATCCCTTTGTAGTTCTGCCTGGTCCTTGTGTGTGGAAGGCTTTGTGTGGGCGTGTCACTCAGACATGTTCCGTACGACTGACAAAACCCGAGGGGATTAACGAAAAGAGAGACGGTATTTTGACAAAAAAAGTTGGCGATAACCGAAAATAGCGAAATCAGAGGATAACAAAAACTGAGGGTCCACTGTACAGTGGTACCCAGTTTTCGTCCAGTGTGGATATCATACAATTCGGATTTCAACCACTTTTTTAGGTGAAATTTTTCCCCGGGTTTCGTACCTCCGCTCGGAAATCGTCCATATCAGACACGTCCGTCTGCCCATGGAATGCAGCCATTCATACGTTTGTGACTCAGTCTGCCTCTGTCACTTGTTCAGTGAGCAACGCTCCGCGCGTTCTCGTAATAATCCATTGTTTTTTGTGCTTGTTTATTGAGTGCGACTGTGAAATAAGCCACCATGGGGCCAAAGAAAGTTCAGATTGCTAGCCCTTTAATAAAGAAGGCGAGAAACATGATAGAATTCTTCAGTGATTCTATGATATGTACGATACTAAAGCAGCAGGAGTCGATAAAAGCTATAGTGCCAGCCAGCGATAAAGTGTAGCATTAAGAGTGTAGCAAGTAAGTTAAGCGATTAAGCAATAGAAAAAGGATGACACGAAACTAACTCCTCCAATGTTGTTGGAAGTTTATAGGGCCACTGACAATATATGCCGCCCTGCACTATCTTCCACCACCCTAAACCTCTACCAGCATCTCCAAGGTAAGTGTGTACTATACAATAACCACTTAATTTCTTTACATTCTCTATTATGTTTTATACACTATTTCTTATTTATAAATTATGTACATTATTTCAGCATTTTCCTTATGAAACTGTGATGTAGTGCAGTTAGCCTCACAAACATTCCATTTTCTCTTATAATGGGAAGATATGTAGTCAGCAGGAAAATGGCAGCTGCCGCAGCCACCACTAGTCACATACGTAATGACATATTTTATTCATTCTGAAGTATATATCATGTTTCTATGTTATTAACCCTTAACCCTTTAACTGTTCTGGTCGTATATACGTCTTACAAGCCAGTGTTTTGGACGTATATATACTCAAAAATTCTAGTGGCTTCAAATCAAGCGGGAGAAAGCTGGTAGGCCCACATATGAGAGAATGGGTCTGTGTGGTAAGTGTGCGCTGTATAAAAAAAATCCTGCAGCACGCAGTGCATTAGAAAAAAAAACTCTGTGTTTTTGGATTAAAACGCCGAATTTGAGGTGTATTTTCGTATAGTATTTATGGTTGTATTCTCTTTTTCATGGTCTCATTTGATAGAATGGAAAACATATTACAGAAATAGAGATGATCTTGATTAGTTTCATGATAAAAATGACCTTGAAATAGAGCTCAAAGTAGTGGAAATGTTTGATTTTTGCCAATATTCAAGAGTACACAAATCACGCCATTCGTCCAATACACGTCAAATGGTGAGTCTAATATTCTTACACAAGTGCACTGATATTATTTATACCATTTTTACAACAATGCAGAAGTCTGCATAACAGTAAATCTTCTATTTTTTGTGTGAATAAAAAATCAAAATAGAAAGAAAGAGTTATATAAGAGGGGCCTAAAGACAATGACTAATGAACAGAGAAAATCTTATTTTAGTGCCAGAAATGTCTGCATTGTTTATTCTGGACCCTATTTTGAAATTGACATCTTTTTTATTTTGCATGAAATTGGCCATATTGCCAATTTCTGACCACTTTATTGGGTAGTTGAAATCGGTAAATTGGTGGTTTCTTGTACTCAATCGATAGAATAAATGGAGTTCTAAAGAAATAGTATGAGTTTGGTCGACTGTAACAATGGAATTGGCCAAAAATAGGGCTCAAAATCGGCAAAATCGACGATACGTATATATCGCCGACATTGCTAACTTAGCAAGAGAGTAATTCCATAAGTTTTCCACCAAATTTCATACTTTTGGTGTGATTACCATCAGGAAAAGATTCTCTATCATTTCATAAGAAAAAATAATTTTTTTTTTCCAAAATTTTGTGACACAGAATGACAATTCGCAACCCCAAATTCTGAAGTGTCTATGTCGCAAAATATTCAAAAAAAAAAAAAAAATTCTTACCAAAATGTTAAGATAATTTTGCTGATTGTTTTAAGTCCAAAATAAAAATTTTGCGATCAGTACTTACCAAGATATAGAGGCATAAAGTTGGCAGAAAATGAGCCGCATATGGCAATAGCGGCGAATGCCGCTCACCCGGTAAAATTATATTTACTCGCATTCGAAGGTTTCTTGTATTTTCCAATGTTTTTTTATTTTTTCAAGTAACTTATGTGGCCTGTGAGAGCAAAGTAAGGTGCAATGTACATATATACACTCTTATGCAACACAATAACTGCAGTGGTCCCCGAGTAACGAACACCCCGGAAATCGTACAATTATGTAAGTACAGTGGTCCCTCGGTTTTCGTGCATCTCCAAACTCGAACATTTATGTAAGTGTATTTTCGTAAGTGCTGTTGCAAGTGTATTTTTGGGGGGTCTGGAATAGACTAACCTATGTGACATTATTTCTTAAGGAAGTAAATTCGTTCGGTAATGGCACTTGAGTAGCATTTTGGAACGAATTTTCGGCGAAAACCGAGGGACCACTGTATAATATTGTAAGTGCTTGTGGAAGTGTATTTTTGGGGGCCTGAAATAGACTAACCTACATGACATTATTACTTAACCCTTTGGGGATCGACAGGCCTTCTCAGGAAAGTGTTCCTTGGGTCGAAAATTTTTTGGAAAAAAAAAAAAAAAATTCTTATGAAATGATAGAGAATCTTTTTCCGATCATAACGCCACCAAATTTATGAAATTTGATTGAAAACTAACGGAATTATGCTTTCGCGAAGTTAGTGGTAGCCATGACACTTACGCATCGGCGATTTCGCCCACTTTGAGCTCTATTTTCGACAAATTTCAATGTTTCAGTCTCCTAAAATTATAGCTATTTCGCTAGAACTCCATTTCTTCTATCGATTGAGTACAAGAAACCGCCTATTTACCAATTTTATCTACCCAAAATAGTGGTCAGAAAATGGCAATTTTCCAATTTCACACATATTTCAAACGATGCCAATTTCAAAATAGGGTCCAGAGTAAACAAGACAGACATTCCTGGCACTAAAATAACATGTTCTCTGTTCATTAGTCACGTCTCCAGGCCCCTGTTCCATTACTTTTGCTTTTCATTTTGAATTTTTATTCTCACAAAAAATAGAAGATTTACTGTTATGTATACAACTGCATCATTGTAAAAATGGTATAAATAATATCAGAGCACTTGTGCATGAATATAAGACTCGCCAGTTGATGTGTATTGGAGGCATGGTGTGATTTGTTTACTCTTGAACATAGTCAAAAATCGAACATTTTCGCTACTTTGAGCTCAATTTCAAGGTACTTGTCATTGTTATACTAATCAAAATCTTCACTATTTCTGTAATATATCTTCCATTCTATCAAATGAGACCAAGAAAACGAGAATACATCAATAAATACCATACGAAAATCGACTGCAAAGTCGCTGTTTTAATCGAAAAAAAACGGTCAGAGTTTTTTTTCTCTCATTATGCAGTGTGTACTGCAGGATATTTTTTATACTGTGCACACTGACCACACAGACCCATTCTTTCATATGTATGCCTACCAGACGTTTTCTGCTTAAATTGAGGCCGCTAGAATTTGGGCGTACTAGTACGGCACCAATCCCTGCTCGTAAAACGTACTAGTACGGCACCGACCCCCCAAAGGGTTAAGGGAGTAAATTCGTTCGGTAATGGCACTTGAGCAGGCTTCTGGGATGAAGTTTTTTCGTTACTCGGGGGACCACTGTACATTGTTTACAAAACTTGTTTACACAAACAATAAAAAAATTGTTTATTACTATTGTTCTATAATATATACGTATACTAATGTACAGTCACTGTACATGTTAGTAGAAGTTCGCGAATAGTCGTTTGGCTTGCAAATACAGGTACCATCCGACTTACGACTGAGCTTAGTTCCGACTAACCAGTTGTAAGTCAAAATGGACGTAAGTCGAACCTTACTAGAGAATATCAGCATCACATTATATATTGATTTTATTTTATTGTTTTATTTTGGCATTTCATTTTTTACTTTACTTTTTATGCTGTTAGTACTGTATTTTATACTGTAAGGATTAGGAGAAACACTGTGTAAAGCACAAACAGTTGTTTATTTCCAAGAACATTTGCATACAAAACATGGTCGTAAGTTGAGTGGTCATATGTCGAGCAGGTCGTAAGTTGGATGGTAGGTGTAGTCATTTGTCTCGAACGCGTACGAGCGGCCCCGAGACACCATTCAGTCAGTGTGGCACTGTTTATCAGCGAGTGACCATCACCCAACGCATTCATACGATAAATTTCTTAATATTCCATTTGTTTTAGTGCTTGCAACTGCCAGGTGACTGTGAAACAGAAACCTGAAACTGTTTTACATGATGGTAGGATTGCTGGTCTCTTTTTTCTGTCTCATAAACACGCTGGATAACAGGTATATCTAGCTACTTCTACTTACACTTTAGGTCACACTACACTGGCATACACATGCATATATATACATACACACATCTAGGTTTTTCTTCTTTTTCTTAATAGCTCTTGTTCTTTTTATTTTCTCTATTGTCCATGGGGAAGTGGAAAAGAATCTTTCCTCCGTAAGCCATGCGTGTCGTATGAGGCGACTAAGATGCCGGGAGCAATGGGCTAGTAACCCCTTCCCCTGTACAAATCTACTAAAAACGAGAAGAAGAAAAACTTTATAAAATTGGGTTGTCTGAATGTGCGTGGATGTAGTGCGGATGATAAGAAAGAGATGATTGCCGATGTTATGAATGAAATGAAGTTGGATGTCCTGGCCCTAAGCGAAACAAAGCTGAAGGGGGTAGGCGAGTTTCAGTGGGGAGAAATAAATGGGATTAAGTCAGGAGTATCTGAGAGAGTTAGAGCTAAGGAAGGGGTAGCAATAATGTTGAAGGATCAGTTATGGAAGGAAAAGAGGGAATATAAATGTGTAAATTCAAGGATTATGTGGATTAAAATAAGGGTCGGATGCGAAAAGTGGGTCATAATAAGCGTGTATGCACCTGGAGAAGAGAGGAGTGTAGACGAGAGAGAGAGATTTTGGGAGATGTTAAGCGAATGTATAGGAACTTTTGAACCAAATGAGAGAGTAATTGTGGTAGGGGACCTAAATGCTAAAGTGGGAGAAACATGCAGAGAGGGTGTAGTAGGTAAGTTTGGGGTGCCAGGTGTAAATGATAATGGGAGCCCTTTGATTGAACTTTGTATAGAAAGGGGTTTAGTTATAGGTAATACATATTTTAAGAAGAAGAGGATAAATAAGTATATAAGATATGATGTAGGGCGTAATGACAGTAGTTTGTTGGACTATGTATTGGTAGATAAAAGACTGTTGAGTAGACTTCAGGATGTACATGTTTATAGAGGGGCTACAGATATATCAGATCACTTTTTAGTTATACAGTAGACCCTCATTTAGCACGACTTTATGTTGCGCGTTTTGGGTATTACGCGATTGAAGAATTGCGGCACATTTTTATCTAACACGACGTAAACCTTATATTACGCGATTCGCTGGAGGGGAAAAATTTTGAGCCCGCGGTCGCCTGCAGTAGGTTAAACCATTGAGTCAGTGGGGGTCCTACTAAGGGTGGCTATGAGCCACAACAAGTGTTTAATGCTGACGAGACAAGTGTTTTCTGGAAGAAAATGCCAACATGAACTTATATCAGTCAGCAAGAGAAAAGTGCACCAGGCTTCAAGACAGCAAAGGATCGCTTCACCTTGCTCCTTTTGGGTAATGCATCAGGTGATTTCAAGTGTAAGCCCATGGTTATTTACCGCTGTAAGAATCCCCATGCTTTGAGGAAAAGGGAATTTGTTTTTCCTTCGCACAAACTAAGTTTATTCAGGTATACAGAGATAGTTACATTGATTATCATACATAGCAGCATATGTGTAGAGAACCTAGGATAACCCAAAGTGTTATCCTAGAGAACCTAGGATAACCCAAAGTGTTATCCTAGAGAACCTAGGATAACCCAAAGTGTTATCCTAGAGAACCTAGGATAACCCAAAGTGTTATCCTAGAGAACCTAGGATAACCCAAAGTGTTATCCTAGAGAACCTAGGATAACCCAAAGTGTTATCTAGAGAACCTAGGATAACCCAAAGTTTGGGTTATCCTAGGTTCTCTACACATATGCTGCTATGTATGATAATCTTTGTAACTGTATCTGTGTATACCTGAATAAACTTATAGTTTGCAGGAAGAAAAGCAACCATTCCCTCAAGCGGCCGGTGCTAATGTTGTGGAACAGCTGGGGAGACCACCCGCCTTCCCATGCTACCCCTCCCCAACAACACCCTACCATCCCAGCATTCGTACGTATTCCATACGCGTCAAGCCAGCTGTGTTTGTCAAGAATAAGAGTGAATTGTGTTTTGATCTTTAAATTACTATATCTTGTATCTGCCAAGCAATCATGTCACCCAGTAGGCATACAAGTGTTGCTCAAAGTGGCAAGAAAATGTTTAAGCATTTATTAAGTCTTAGAACTAACGAAGAAAAAGATATTAGACAAGACATAACCTGTGGCTGTAATGAAGTGTTACTTTGTACACACAAAAAGATGTAAACATAAGTTTGTGTGACTAACTTACTGAATGACTTGACTGACTGACTTACTGAATGACTTGACTGACTTACTGAATGACTTGACTGACTTACTGAATGACTTGTCTGACTGACTTACTGAATGACTTGTCTGACTGACTTACTGAATGACTTGACTGACTTACTGAATGACTTGACTGACTGACTTACTGAATGACTTGACTGACTGACTTACTGAATGACTTGACTGACTGACTTACTGAATGACTTGACTGACTGACTTACTGAATGACTTGACTGACTTACTGAATGACTTGACTGACTTACTGAATGACTTGACTGACTGACTGACTTACTGAATGACTTGACTGACTTACTGAATGACTTGTCTGACTGACTTACTGAATGACTTGACTGACTGACTTACTGAATGACTTGACTGACTGACTTACTGAATGACTTGACTGACTGACTTACTGAATGACTTGACTGACTGACTTACTGAATGACTTGACTGACTGACTTACTGAATGACTTGACTGACTGACTTACTGAATGACTTGACTGACTGACTTACTGAATGACTTGACTGACTGACTTACTGAATGACTTGACTGACTGACTGACTTACTGAATGACTTGACTGACTTACTGAATGACTTGTCTGACTGACTTACTGAATGACTTGACTGACTGACTTACTGAATGACTTGACTGACTGACTTACTGAATGACTTGACTGACTGACTTACTGAATGACTTGACTGACTGACTTACTGAATGACTTGACTGACTGACTTACTGAATGACTTACTGAATGTCTTGACTGACTTACTGAATGACTTGACTGACTTAATGAATGACTTGACTGACTTACTGAATGACTTGACTGACTTATTGAATGACTTGACTGTTTGACTTACTGAATGTCTTGACTGACTTACTGAATGTCTTGACTGACTTACTGAATGTCTTGACTGACTTACTGAATGTCTTGACTGACTTACTGAATGTCTTGACTGACTTACTGAATGTCTTGACTGACTTACTGAATGTCTTGACTGACTTACTGAATGTCTTGACTGACTTACTGAATGTCTTGACTGACTTACTGAATGTCTTGACTGACTTACTGAATGTCTTGACTGACTTACTGAATGTCTTGACTGACTTACTGAATGTCTTGACTGACTTACTGAATGTCTTGACTGACTTACTGAATGTCTTGACTGACTTACTGAATGTCTTGACGACTTACTGAATGTCTTGACTGACTTACTGAATGACTTGACTGACTGACTTACTAAATGACTTGACTGACTGACTTACTAAATGACTTAACTGACTTACTGAATGGGTTGACTTACTGAATGGGTTGACTTACTGAATGACTTGACTGACTTACTGAATGACTTGACTGACTTACTGAATGACTTTATTAAAGTTAGAGACACTCAGTACAACCATCGACTTCAGTTCCAGAATCTTACTATCCACCTCAGCCCAGTAGGGCCACAGCATAACTCTCCACCTCTTCACAATCATCCACAAACATTAGCACCCACAATTTAAGGTAAATACTATTATTTCTGTTACATTTGTAGTCTTAAGCAGTAAAAACAACATAATACATCACGATAATGAACTACAATTACATATTCTCTCTTATATTTGTAAGATCTGTTGGTCTAAAAACTTGTTTGGCTTTTTGGGGACTCTCAGGAACGTAACCCTATTTTTCCCATAAGTTCTTTTAATTATCTAACACGATTTTAGCTAACACGACGTTTTCAGGAACGTAACTACCGTGCTAAATGAGGGCCTACTGTAAGCTACAGTGGGAGTAAAAGGTAGATGGGATACAAGGAAAATAGAATCAGTAAGTAAAGAGAGGTGAAGGTATATAAACTAAAAGAGGAGGCAGTTAGGGTAAGATATAAACAACTATTGGAGGATAGATGGGCTAGTGAGAGTGTAGGCAATGGGGTCGAAAATGTTGGGGTAGATTTAAAAATGTAGTGTTAGAGTGTTCAGCAGAAGTTTGTGGTTACAAGCGAGTGGGTGCGGGAGGAAGGGGAGCGATTGTGGAATGATGATGTAAAGAGAGTAGTAAGGGAGAAAAAGTTAGCATATGAGAGGTTTTTACAAAGTAGAAGTAATGCAAGGAGGAAGAGTATATGGAGAGAAAAGAGAAGTTAAAAGAGTGGTGAAGCAATGTAAAAAGAGAGCAGATGAGAGAGTGGGTGAGATGTTATCAGCAAATTTTGTTGAAAATAAGAAAAAGTTTTGGAATGAGATTAATAAGTTGAGGAAGCCTAGAGAACAAATGGATTTGACAGTTAAAAATAGGGAGGAGAGTTATTAAATGGAGAGTTAGAGGTATCGGGAAGATGGAGAGAATATTTTGAGGATTTGTTAAATGTTGATGAAGACAGGAAGCTGTGATTTCTGTGTAGGGCAAGGAGGAATAACATCTTGTAGAGGTGTGGAAGAGCCAGTTGTGGGTGTAGGGGAAGTTCGTGAGGCAGTGGGTAGAATGAAAGGGGTAAGGCAGCTGGGATTGATGGGATAAAGATAGAAATGTTAAAAGCAGGTGGGGATATAATTTTGGAGTGGTTGGTGCTATTATTTAATAAATGTATGGAAGAGGGTAAGTACCTAGGATTGGCAGAGAGCGTGTATTGTTCCTTTGTATAAAGGCAAAGGGGACAAAAGAGAGTGCAAAATTATAGGGGAATAAGTCTGTTGAGTGTACCTGGTAAAAGTGTATGGTAGAGTTATTATTGAAAGAATTAAGAGTAAAACAGAAAGCAGGATAGCAGATGAACAAGGGGCTTTAGGAAAGGTAGGGGTGTGTAGACCAAGTGTTTACAGTGAAACATATAGGTGAACAGTATTTGGATAAGGGTAAAGATGTTTTTGTGGCATTTATGGATTTGGAAAAGGCGTATGATTGGGTAGATAGGGGGCAATGTGGCAGATGTTGCAGGTGTATGGAATAGGAGGAAGGTTACTGAAAGCAGTGAAGAGTTTTTATGAGGATAGTGAGGCTCAGGTTAGAGTGTGTAGGAGGGAAGGGGACTATTTCCCAGTAAAAGTGGGCCTTAGACAAGGATGTGTGATGTCACCGTGGTTGTTCAATATATTTATAGACGGGGTTGTAAGAGAAGTGAATGCGAGGTCTTGGCAAGAGGTGTTGGGCTAAAAGATAAAGAAGCAAATACAAAGTGGGAGTTGTCACAGTTGCTTTTTGCTGATGACACTGTGCTTTTGGGAGATTCTGAAGAGAAGCTGCAGAGGTTGGTGGATGAATTTGGTAGGGTGTGTAAAAGAAGAAAATTGAAAGTGAATATAGGAAAGAGTAAGGTGATGAGGATAACAAAAAGAATAGGTGACGAAAGATTGGATATCAGATTGGAGGAGAGAGTATGGAGGAGGTTAATGTATTCAGATATTTGGGAGTGGACATGTCGGCGGATGGGTCTATGAAGGATGAGGTGAATCATAGAATTGATGATGGGAAAAGGGTGAGTGGAGCACTTCGGAGTCTGTGGAGACAAAGAACCTTGTCCATGGAAGTAAAGAGGGAATGTATGAGAGTATAGTTATACCAACGCTCTTATATGGGTGTGAAGCATGGGTGATGAATGTTAACGAGGAGAAGGCTGGAGGCAGTGGAGATGTCGTGTCTGAGGTCAATGTGTGGTGTGAATATAATGCAGAGAATTCGGAGTTTGGAAATTAGGGAGGTGCGGGATTACAAAAACGATTGTCCAGAGAGCTGAGGAGGGGTTGTTGAGGTGGTTTGGACATGTAGAGAGAATGGAGCGAGACAGAGTGACTTCGAGAGTGTATAAATCTGTAGTGGAGGGAAGGCGGGGTAGGGGTCGGCCTAGGAAAGGTTGGAGGGAGGGGTAAAGGAAGTTTTGTGTGCGAGGGCTTGGACTTCCAGCAAGCATGTGTGAGCGTATTTGATAGGAGTGAATGGAGGCATATGGTTTTTAATACTTGACGTGCTGTTGGAGTGTGAGCAAAGTAACATTTATGAAGGGATTCAGGGAAACCGGCAGGCCGGACTTGAGTTCTGGAGATGGGAAGTACAGTGCCGGCACTCTGAAGGAGGGGTGTTAATGTTGCAGTTTTATAACTGTAGTGTAAAGCACCCTTCTGGCAAGACAGTGATGGAGTGAATGATGATGAAAGTTTTTTCGGGCCACCCTGCCTTGGTGGGAATCGGCCGATGTGTTAAAAAAAAAAAAAAAAAAAAAAAACTGCTAAATAAGCCACCATGGGCCCAAAGAAAGCTCCTAGTGCCAGCCCTTTGGTTAAGAAGGTCAGAAACACGATAGAACTCAAGAAGGAGATCATTTCAAAATATGAAAGTGGTGTGCATGTGGCTGAGCTTTCCAGGCTGTATGGGAAACCCCATACAACCATCGCTTCCATTGTGGCCAAGAAAAAGGAAATCAAGGAAGCTGTTGTTGCAAAAGGGATCAATATGCTCACAAAAATGAGATCAAAAATACTCGAAGAAGCGGAGAGGTTATTGTTGGTGTGGATCAATGATAAACTATTAGCAGGAGATAGTGTTACTCAGTCTATAATTTGTGAAAAGGCAAAGCAGTTGCATGACAATCTCGTAAAGAAAATGCCTCCAATGAGTGCTGATGTGAGTAAATTTAAGGCCAGCAAAGGCTGGTGTGAGAGAGTTAAGAAGCGTAGTGGCATACACAGTGGTAAGGCATGGTGAGGCTGCCAGCTCTGACAAATGTGCGGCTGAAAATATGTGCAGAATTCAAGGGTACATAGAGGTTGATCAATTCAAACCCCAACAAGTGTTCATGACGAAACAGGCCTCTGTTGGAAGAAAATGCCAAAGAGGACCTACATCACGTAACTCCTCCATCCTCTCCCCTCCTCCATCCATCAACAAATCTTCAATAAAGGTGTCATGTTATTATGGTTTTATTCTTCATGTTTCATTGTTTTCTGTGTATCTACATCTATATTTCATGTCAATTTTTTTTTTTGTTTTAACCCTTTTGGGGTCGGTGCCGTACTAGTACGTTTTACTAGCAGGGGTTGGTGCCGTACTAGTACGCGTAAATTCTAGCGGCCTCAAATTAAGCGGGAAATGGCTGGTAGGCCTACATATGAAAGAATGGGTCTATGTGGTCAGTGCGCGCAGTATAAAAAAAATCCTGCACCACACACTGCATAATGAGAAAAAAAATTGACCGTTTTTTTTGTTTAAAACAGCGACTTTGCAGTCTATTTCGTATGGTATTTATTGATGTATTCTCGTTTTCTTGGTCTCATGTGATATAATGGAAGATATATTACAGAAATAGAGATGATTTTGATTGGTTTGACAATGACAAGTACCTTGAAATTGAGCTCAAAGTAGCAAAAATGTTTGATTTTCGCTGATGTTCAAGAGTAAACAAATCACACCATGCGTCCAATACACATCAACTGGCGAGTCTAATATTTTTGCACAAGTGCGCTGATATTATTTATATCATTTTTACAATGATGCAGTTGTATACATAACAGTAAATCTTCTATTTTTTGTGAGAATAAAAATTCAAAATGGAAAGCAAAAGTAATGTAAAAGGGGCCTGGAGACGTGACTAATGAACAGAGAAGATGTTATTTTAGTGCCAGGAATGTCTGCCTTGTTTATTCTGGACCCTATTTTGAAATTGGCATCGTTTAAAATTTGTGTGAAATTGGCCAAATTGTCATTTTATGACAACTATTTTGGGTAGTTATTATTATAATCAAATAGAAGCGCTAAACCACAGGGGTTATACAGCGCTGCAGGTTATTGCAGGATGCAGGGAGAATAGGTTGTAAGAGGAAATGGATGATTAGTAGGGTATGGAGTGCAGCAGGATGATGGATAGTGCAGGGATAGAGGGTAGAAGGGACTGAGGGAGGTGCTAGAGGTATAATCTTCAGAGTTTGTGTAGTAAGTCAGTTTTCTGTCAAAAGTCAACGAGAGGGTCAGGATTAAAGGAGGGTCCATCTGCAAGATGGGAAGGTAAAGAAAGGGCCGCAGAGCGAAGACGCCGTTGGAGGTAAATTCTGCGTGCTCGTTGATAGAGTGGGCAGTCCAACAGAATATGTCGAACAGACACTGGAACCTGACAATGCTCACAGAGAGGGGCAGGGAGCCTCTCCATGAGATACCCATGAGTAAGACAAGTGTGGCCGATGTGAAGATGGGAGAGTGTAGTCTCCCAACCTCGACATTGGTGACAAGAAGAAGGCCAGAAACCTATAACCGGTTTAATAGAATGAAGTTTGTTATTCAGCAGGTCAGACCAGCGTTATTGCCAACGGGTGCGAAGGTGGGTAGCAATGACCGCAAAATAGTCCGTGAAAGGAACACCTCTATATGAAACTGGAAGGTCATGTACTGCTGACTGTGCAGCAGTGTCTGCCTGTTCATTGCCCTGTACGTCAACATGACCAGGGACCCAACAAAAGACAATATCTTTATGCTTGCTAAAGATACGGCGTAACCAAAGGTGAATACGAAGAACTAGGGGGTGAGGTGTATCAATTTTATGGATAGCCTGTAAAGCACTAAGGGATTCTGAAACGACCACAAATGGTGACACAGGCATAGATGCAATACGGATAAGTGCCACAAGAATGGCATACAATTCAGCCGTAAATATGCTAGCTGAGGGTAACAGATGCCCTCGTATGATGCTGTCCAGAAACACTGCTGCGAATCCGACGCCGTCAGATGACTTTGAACCATCGGTGTATACTGCGATGGCATGGGAATGAGAACGGAAATGGTCTAGAAAGAAAGAGCGAGAACCGCCGTAGGTAGTTGGGCTTTCACGCAAGATAGAGGAATAGAACAGACACAGACAGCAGGA
>WNWK01017548.1:37500-42201 GCA_009830355.1 Cherax destructor | reverse complement strand
GTTTGAAAGAAGGTTGGGGCTGGGCCTTCAGGACTCCGCCGAGCGGACCCCACCACCTACCTCATCGCCTGTTTGAAAGAAGGTTGGGGCTGGGCCTTCCGGACTCCGCCGAGCGGACCTCACCACCTACCTCATCGCCTGTTTGAAAGAAGGTTGGGGCTGGGCCTTCAGGACTCCGCTAAGTGGACCCGACCCCTACCTCATCGCCTGTTTGAAAGAAGGTTGGGGGCTGGGCCTTCAGGACTCCGCCGAGCGGACCCCACCACCTACCTCATCGCCTGTTTGAAAGAAGGTTGGGGCTGGGCCTTCAGGACTCCGCCGAGCGGACCCCACCACCTACCTCTTCGCCTGTTTGAAAGAAGATTGGGGCTGGGCCTTCAGGACTCCGCCGAGCGGACCCCACCACCTACCTCATCGCCTGTTTGAAAGAAGGTTGGGGCTGGGCCTTCAGGACTCCGCCGAGCGGACCCCACAACCTACCTCATCTCCTGTTTGAAAGAAGGTTGGGGCTGGGCCTTCAGGACTCTGCCGAGCGGACCCCACCACCTACCTCATCGCCTGTTTGAAAGAAGGTTGGGGCTGGGCCTTCAGGACTCTGCCGAGCGGACCCTACCACCTACCTCATCGCCTGTTTGAAATAAGGTTTGGGCTGGGCCTTCAGGACTCTGCCGAGCGGACCCCACCACCTACCTCATCGCCTGTTTGAAAGAAGGTTGGGGCTGGGCCTTCAGGACTCTGCCGAGCGGACCCTACCACCTACCTCATCGCCTGTTTGAAAGAAGGTTGGGGCTGGGCCTTCAGGACTCCGCCGAGCGGACCCCACCACCTACCTCTTCTCATGTTTTAAAGAAGGTTGGGGCTGGGCCTTCAGGACTCCGCCGAGCGGACCCTACCACCTACCTCATCGCCTGTTTGAAAGAAGGTTGGGGCTGGGCCTTCAGGACTCTGCCGAGCGGACCCCACCACCTACCTCATCGCCTGTTTGAAAGAAGGTTGGGGCTGGGCCTTCAGGACTCCGCCGAGCGGACCCCACCACCTACCTCATCGTCTGTTTGAAAGAAGGTTGGGGCTGGGCCTTCAGGACTCCGCCGAGCGAACCATACCACCTACCTCATCTCCTGTTTGAAAGAAGGTTGGGGCTGGGCCTTCAGGACTCCGCCGAGCGGACCCTACCACCTACCTCATTGCCTGTTTGAAAGAAGGTTGGGGCTGGGCCTTCAGGACTCTGCCGAGCGGACCCCACCACCTACCTCATTGCCTGTTTGAAAGAAGGATGGGGCTGGGCCTTCAGGACTCCGCCGAGCGGACCCCACCACCTACCTCATCGCCTGTTTGAAAGAAGGCTGGGGCTGGGCCTTCAGGACTCCGTCAAGCGGACCCCACCACCTACCTCATCTCCTGTTTGAAAGAAGGTTGGGGCTGGGCCTTCAGGACTCCGCCGAGGGGACCCTACCACCTACCTCATCGCCTGTTTGAAAGAAGGTTGGGGCTGGGCCTTCAGGACTCTGCCGAGCGGGCCCCACCACCTACCTCATCGCCTGTTTGAAATAAGGTTGGGGCTGGGCCTTCAGGACTCTGCCGAGCGGACCCCACCACCTACCTCATCGCCTGTTTGAAAGAAGGTTGGGGCTGGGCCTTCAGGACTCCGCCGAGCGGACCCCACCACCTACCTCATCTCCTGTTTGAAAGAAGGTTGGGGCTGGGCCTTCAGGACTCCGCCGAGCGGACCCTACCACCTACCTCATCGCCTGTTTGAAAGAAGGTTGGGGCTGGGCCTTCAGGACTCCGCCGAGCGGACCCCACCACCTACCTCATCGCCTGTTTGAAAGAAGGTTGGGGCTGGGCCTTCAGGACTCCGCCGAGCGGACCCTACCACCTACCTCATCGCCTGTTTGAAAGAAGGTTGGGGCTGGGCCTTCAGGACTCCGCCGAGCGGACCCCACCACCTACCTCATCGCCTGTTTGAAAGAAGGTTGGGGCTGGGCCTTCAGGACTCCGCCGAGCGGACCCTACCACCTACCTCATCGCCTGTTTGAAAGAAGGTTGGGGCTGGGCCTTCAGGACTCCGCCGAGCGGACCCCACCACCTACCTCATCGCTTGTTTGAAAGAAGGTTGGGGCTGGGCCTTCAGGACTCTGCCGAGCAGACCCCACCACCTACCTCATCTAATGTTTGAAAGAAGGTTGGGGCAGGGCCTTCAGAACTTCGCCGAGTGGACCCCAACCCATAAAAAAAAATTAAGATATATGAATATGAGGGCGTGTTCAGGTCTCTTCCAGCAGATGCCAACCATCAAAGTAAATCTTTAAGCATAACGATGGGGACTTTATTACTGTCAAACAGCCCCCACCATTATCCTCCTCTAAGAATCCATGATTCAGAGGCATGGATCAGTAACTACTCAAAGGGAAGAGCTGACACAGAAGAAAGTTTTATCCTCTTCTGCCGAGAATATTGTCATTTCATTCCCGGCCACCCTAACCATAGTACTGGTACTCCTCCTACGAAGTGCTCTCTCGTAGTTCCTTGTATTTATATTAGTGAACATGGAATTCAGTATGACTGTAAGAAGCGAGTACACTATAGGTATGAATGGTATGTATTGTGTTACATAATGCAAAGTGCATTGTGATGTAATGTTGTGTATAATATGGTATAATGTGATATAATGTAGTATAGTGCAATATGTATTGTGGTATAAATAAATTAATGTATTATTGCTTATTGTATAGTAGTTTAATTAGGTTTGAGTGGAATGGTGTATTGTTTAGCGATGTAATGTAGTGAAGTGTAATATGACATAGGGTTTTGCAGTTTAATGTAATTGGTGTAGTATATGTTGGTGTATTGTAGTGAATTATATTACTACATAGTTTATAGTGGTGTAATGCAGTGTGGTGTAGTGTATAATGGTGTAATGCAGTATGATGTAGTGTATAGTGAACTAAAGCAGTATGGTGTAAGGAATAGTGGTGTAATGAAGTATGGTGGTGCATAGTGATGTAATGCAGTGTAGTGCATAGTGGTGTTATGCAGTGTAGTGTATAGTTTTGTAATGCAGTGTAATGTACAATATTGCAATGCTAAGTAATGCAGTGTGACGAAATACAGTGTAGTGTAGTGTAATGTGGTGTAAGGCAGTGTTGTGTATAGTGATGTTTTACAGTGTAGTGCATAGGGGTGTTATGAAGTGTAGTGTATAGTGTGATGCAATACAGTATAGTGTATGGTGGTGTTATACAGTGTAGTGTATTGTTTTGTAATGCAGTGTAGTGAATAGTGCAATGACGTGTAGTGTAGAGTATTGTAGTAATGTGCAGTGTTATGTATAGTGGTGTTATGCGGTGTAATGTAGTGTATAGTGGAGTTATGTAGTGTATTGTGGCGTTATGAAGTGTAATGTAGTGTATGATGGTTTTATGCAGTATAGTATAATGCAGTGTAACGTAGTATATATTGGTGTTAAGCTGTGTAATGTAGTGTAGTGTAGTGTACTGAACAGTAGTTTTATGTAGTGTATTTTAGAGTGGTGTTATACAGTGTAGTAAAATGCAATTAGTGTGTTTTTATGTAAGGTATAGTAATGTAATACAATTAGTGTGGTATGGTGTAGTGTATTGTGATGTAATGCAGTGTAGTGTAGCTATAGTGATGTAATGCAGTGTAGTGTAGTGTAAAGTCGTGTTATGCAGTGTAGTGTATAACGGTGTAATGCAGTGTAGTGTAGCGTAGTGTATTGTGGTGTTTTACTGTGTAGTGTAGTGCATAGTAGTGTTATGTAGTATAATGAATTGTGATGTGATGCAGTGTAGTGTACAGTGTAATGCAGTGTAATGTAGTATACTGTGGAGTAATACAATTTATGTATTATTGTTTAATGTGTAGTGTAATTCAATTTAAGGGGTATGGTGTAGTGTATTGTGATGTAATGCAGTATGGTATAGTGAATAGTGGTGTAATGAAGTATGGTTGTGTATAGTGATGTAATGCAGTGGTTATAATGTAATGTAGTGTAGTGTAGCATAGTGTATTGTGGTGTAAGGCAGTGTAGTGTATATTGGTGTTTTACTGTGTAGTGTAGTGAATTGTGATGTGATGCAGTGTAGTGTACAGTGTAATGCAGAGGATTGTGGTATTATGCATTATAGTGTAATGTAGTGTACAGTGGTGTTATGCTGTGTAGTGTATAGTGGTGTTATGTAGTGTATTTTATAGCGATGTTATGCAGTGTAGTGTATCACAGTACAATGCAATTCGTGTATTATTGTGTACTGTATAGTAGTTTGACACAGTTTAGTGCACACAACTACTGTCAGTTGACTCACGAAATCGTAATGACACGATTGCAAACAAACCATACCACGGGTAGGGTTCGAACCCGGGGTCAGAGAGTCTCAAAACTCCAGACCGTCGCGTAAGCCACTGGGCCAGCTAGCTTTAATAAGATTCATCCAACTAGGTATATTTCTACACCACAGGGTTCAAACCCCACCCGTGGTATGTTGTTGTTTTTTAACTACTGTCAGCATGATCTGACAGTAGTTGTGTGGCTATAAATCTATATTTAATGATTGTGGATTGTCGGTATTTAATATCGAGAAGCTGGTGAATAAGACCAGTGTTTAATACCTGAGAATCTTTATCTGAGAGACGTTTCGCTCAGCTGGAGCTTTATTCATGTGATTCAGAACCAAACAGAAT